>JAGDQP010053276.1:0-13597 GCA_022664845.1 Lepisma saccharinum | reverse complement strand
TTCATGTGGATGAAAAAAGATCTGCATTTTGTGACTAAGATCTGAATTTTATTTGCAAATATCCTTCTGTTCTCTGCAAATAAAGATCTTGCAAACGTTGCATTTCACAGCATACTTTTTGCCACTCTTGGTGCTCAACTTGCAGCGTCATTGCCTTGGACTTTTCTCATATGTCTGCTTGTGTGCTTCCACCTCCAATTATTTAGATGTTCCTTGTGCCACGATGTTCGTCTCATTCAAGATAGATTCAATCTTCATTCGAAGACTACTTGCAAGATTCTTGATATGCAGTCTGTGTTTCATTAACTTCATTGCTAGTTCAAGACCAAGATTATGAAGAATTTGAAGTCTGATTATATTTGTTTTCCTCCTCTAGCTGCAGTGACATATGACCAGATAATGAAAGAATTGATGCCTGCAGCATTTAGCAATCCATAAAATATGGCCATCGGCCAACACAGTGTACGTCTGCTACACATTTGATCAAAAGTGTCGATACCGCCTTTTTTTTTCGTTGAAAATTCAATTGTTTTTGGTTTTTGGCTCACTTCAGACACTTCTGTTGTGTAGTGCGTTGTTGAAGCTTCCTTTCTTGGATGAAAAAGACACCATTGTTCATTCTTATGTGACTCATACAAAAATATTTTAGTGTTAGCAGGCCTGCCTATAATTTGAACTGCTTCGGAGGAATGTCTGTTTTGTTACGTCCCAATTTTTCCACCATTGTTATTCCATGGCCCAACAATTCTTCTAGAAGAGGGAAAAAAGTAAACCAATTATCCACAGTGATGTTAGCATTGATCCCAATGGTCTTGGCAATAATGGTCTTGATGTTATAATGGTCTTGACAATACACTTACTAGATTTTGAGCTAGAGGGTCGAGCCCTGTGTATGTTTCTTTGCCAACATATGATATCCCTGACTCCAGATACTTTGAATGTGCATCACCCATAAAAACAAGCTTCAGTCCATACTTCTCCGGTTTATTGGGGTTATTCATTCTGAACTTGCACCGTCCTCTGAAGCCTAGAAGCTGTTAATCAATTGTGCATTCTAGGGAAGACTTGTAATACTCCTGACAATGTGCAAAAAAATGATGCCAGATCATGCTTTTTCATTCGTCAATTCATAGGTGGCGCTAGTTTGCACAAGAAACAACTGAACGCTGCATAGATGGCGGCAACGAAGGAGTCATGAAGGATGCATCTGATGTATCCTCCGCCGAAGGAGGCAAAAAAGGACACAAGGAAAGGAGACGACGTTATATAGACAGTCCTTAAGATGGCCGAACTTCCGGTAAAAAAAGAAAATAGGAGATGAAGGATGGGTTTAGGAAGTCGCCATTTTATACTGAAAATCTGCCAAAGAGCACGGAATGGCTGAAACAGGAGTGGGAAAAAAAGATTAAAGCCAACATAAAGTCATGTAGATTGTAAATTGTATTCAAACATCAGTTGCATTTTTTTCTGAAAACATTAAACATAGCCTCAAAGATTTCTTTTCTTTCTTTTAGACCCTTCTCTGAAGCAGAACAACTCTCTTGTTTCTATACCTCCTAAAACTTTCTGCATTTTTGAAATTTTGTCAACTAGCAACTTTACAGAAATTATCTTCTCTTGTATTTTATAACACCAAGTGTGAAATAAGTTTATTGTCTCCTAGATTTAATGAATCAGATAAAAATAAAGCTTGAACACCATCCCATCTCTCAGACTTGTTTCGTTTCTTGATGTCGATGAACTAACTGTTTTTGATTGTTTACATAACTCAAAATAAGAGTAAAAAGTTAATTTATTTCTTCTGTACACAATTTGGTTTATGTTTTACTTTTTAAATACTGTGAGAGCAGCGTGAAGTAAAAATTCTGACCAGTTACCCGTAATTGTACTGCATGCGGTAACAGCAGAAGACAGGAAACAAGCATACAAGTGACGTTCTCCCATTGGCTGAGCGTGTCGAGGCAACCTATATGTATAGTTAACCTTGACCATGGAGAGCAAAGGCTAACTCAGTTTTGCCAGCCTGCAGGACAAAAAATAAATTTCCTGTGGGTGAATTTTCACCCATGTTTCCTTTTAAGTGTTAAAGATTCATAATCTAAAAGATTTACAACGTATATCCCATGAAAATTATGGGAATAAAGTACTGATTATTGCACAGATATTTTGAAGTAGATTGGATAAAACAAATATTGATGGATTGGGTTATGATTTCTGTTTGAAGTTCTATAAGGAAAATGGAGAAAAACTAGTCTGTTATGTCGTCGATCATCTCAGGAACAAACGTATCTGATTTTCGCTAAGTTACAGAAGAACTTATACATGTTTGTTTTCCTTGTTTCAGGCTCACCCTACAAAAGTACTACTCACGCTGTGAAGTTAATAAAGTTGGAACTATTCAACCCACGACCAAGACCATTTTTGAGATGATAATTTTTGCCAGAGCTTTTTCTGCAAGTGGCGTAACTGAAAAACTCCAATTTTGCAGCTACGTCAGTTCGTGAGGTGAGCGATGATATAGAGACTGAAATGAAATTAGATGACCTTATGTACGAATTACCTAGTGAAAGAGAACGTGAATCAAACTACAGTATTTCATTACAATACCAAGTCCTTGTTAGTTTTATTTGCTATAGTAGAACTATGTGAAGTAGTTATTTCTACATTGAGTATTTACGTGAAAATGATTACGGCTAAACTTCACATATTGCCTCCTATTAAGTTACGTGAAATATTATGTCTGGACGAACGTTTGATGTCTAACTATAATTAGATATTGTTCAGATGTTCGACATTGCATATTTGGAAGTCATTGGAAATTTCGGCTACCATAGAATTAAGAGTTAGGCTAACCTAATATTCTAACAAAGTATTTCTCAGTTATCGGTCCCTCATAACCACTGGAAATTTTGAGCAAAATGCTTAGAAAACTAAAAAAGAACATCTTTCACCGCTACATATTGATAAATCGCTGCTGCTGCAAAGATACGCCGCCACCACGTAGATTACGTATTGATATATCACATAAGCTATTGTATCATTTATTTATTTTATTTCGACACATTCACTTTCAAAATTAATATGGTTTCAAATTTTCCGTAAAGACGTTTTAGGTCTACTATGATCCGTTCCAGCCTATGAATAGCATTCAATTTGATTAATATTTTTTCTATTTAAAGAGTAATAAGAGAAAAAAATAAGTTCAAGTTTTAAATGCGTTTCCCACATAATATTTTCCAATTTATTTCTTTTAAGTTAACGCGAGAATAAAGTTTCTACCTTGACCCGTTGAAGAGTTATGCATATCTAAAATTAGTTTTGAGTACAGAGCTTAGTTAAGGTCCCGAAGCACAACACCCTGTGTCACATAAAATTGGCTAACTCCCTCAATTTTAAGATACGACTTCCGTCTATGCTCAAACATGTTTATTTCAGAGTGATTTTTGGTATTTGAAAGAGTTCCATATTTATCATGTGATGTAAAAATAATAAAATCGCAACGGCTAAGATGGGCAGATATTTAAATATGGCGTCACTGTATAAATGCAAAATCAACTCGAATTACTTAAAAATTCCTTATAATAAATTTGACACAGAAATGAAGTTTGTATATCAATTCTGGCCTAAGAAAGGATATTATCATTTAAGTGTAAATCTGTGTTTTGTGTGGTCACCATATTCATGACACTGATCACGAATTAACGATTACGTCAATTTTAGGTAAACAAATGGGAAAATATTCTTCTGGACACGCACTTTAATAATATGTAAAGTGGCATACAAACGTTGAGAAACAGTGAATTCAACGTTAGTCTCGCTCGCTACGTAATTTTAACATTGTGTACCGAAATGTCCGCCTGTTCAACGATTTATTCAACGATTAGAATCAATATACATTTCAACGTCAAGTTGAGTATATTGAAAATGTTTTTGTAACGTTGTATTTGCCCAACGGTTCAAAACCACCCTTTTCATTTGACCAAAAGAGAGCAATGAACTTCATGACGCAGAGTTACTCACCACAGTTGTTGTTTTGATCCATTTCTTTCACGTTGACATATTAATTTTGTTTGTAAATTTCTCTACCGGTTTGCAGCTGGTAGCTGGGTTGGAACATTTGTGGTCGTTAGTTCTACGCTCTAACCACTCTTCTACTAAGAATCCTAATACCAGTACTCATTAATATTTTGCTATTCTTTTTATGTTAGGAAGACTCATAAAGTTACCCTAATTTCGAAAGTGATTTCATCTTTTAGCAATGTTGTAAAATACCAGATGTGCCGGGAGGGGAGAGAAAAATTAACGAACTAACACAAGACACAATCAGCAATCCTCTATAGTGTGAAATTCCAACATATACTAGCGTGGCCATTCACACTCGGTTTCCGGGCAGTTTCCTCGGATTAAGGCATTAATCCCCGCTAATTTGTCTCTCCGGTTTGAAGAATAAATATATTTCGAAAAATGTTATTGTTTTTATTAAAAATAAACATTCGAAAACGACTTCTGTCCTAATTTTGCGTTCTCTGCCTTTTCGTTAAATCCTTGCACTGTACTCGTTTTCTTATTTCACTTTTCTACAGTTATATTAGAAAGTTTCTGGTTGATATACACACTAATTTCTAACCTCAAAATTCAAGGGGTATAGATAAAAATATTAAGAATGAAGTATTTTTTCATGTAGTGGGGAAGGGGGAGAAAGGGTGGTGAACATTTTCAGTTGCAACAGGGAAGAAGTTGAATTACCTCGATTCTCCCTGGAATAACTGGGGAAAATATGGTCACCTAGCCTATATACATGAATTTTACTTCAGAGAAAGTTTTCATAACATGAAAGGAATAATAAAATAGTAGTCACTCGCTAGATGGCTTCGTGGATGAGTAGCTAGCGTCATGATCTACTAACGAAGAGTGCAGTAAGTTCAGCTTCGAATCTCACTCCAGATGCGTGGAATATTTACAAAATCAATGCTTCTTTCGGTCAAATGCAAAATGTGGTTTTGAGGCGTTGAATAGGTGGGTAAATACAACGCTACAAAAAAGTTGCTCATCGTCTAGTTCTTGCCATTGAAGATTACATTCTAAACGTTGAAAAATCCGTAAATTTTACAGAAGATCCAGAAGAAAATTTAATGTGCTAAATAGTTTTTACCCCTATTATTCCTACGCATAAAATTAGAACATACACGAATCTTCATTTAGGTACATTAGGCACTAATGCATACAATGCTATCAAAATCTCCGTTTCCCGAGAAGCGAAGATTGCAGCTTTTACTTTTAACCCCCACATGTGTATAAAAAATCTCTAGGGAGGGCGGTTACACACATTGTGGCTCATGGTTCATTGTAGACGTAAATTATAAATCAACAATTAATTACTGGTTCTGAACGGAATCACCAACTAAATTAAAAATATTATCGACTTCCGGTTTAGTTGTAATTGTACTATTTTTCTTACAAATTTGTAGATTTTTTTGCAATGATAATTGAAAAAAAAAACTGGAATAGAAATGAATTACATAATGGAAACGTGACTTGAATATAAGCCACTTGGAAGCGCTATCCACTCCTCGTCGAAGTTTTCACCAAAACGTGCCTTTTATTCAAACTTTCGTTCCATTGTAATCTCAACTCAATAGTGGTCATTAAAAGCTCAGTTCCTTTTTTTTTTGTGCAAATGACGAGAAAATAAGATTAAATGATGTGGAATCCTCTAAAACGATTAAAATGTTAGCTTTCTAATGCTTTATAGGCCTTGTTTATTAGAGAGGAATCAACAAACAAATTTACAGCATTTTCAATTACTGCTTACCATTTTTATAATTAATATTACATTCTCAAGCGATAAATTGAAAGACCATCTGACATCACTGCAGACATTGACTGCCGCACTTGTGTAATGAGGACACGTAGTGTCTACGTTCCATTTGATCATGCGGGGGCAAATAATTATTACCATCTACTGTGAATGGAAACTCAAGAAGCGGGGTTTTTCTCAAAATAGATGTCAAGGATTTTATTGTATGCTAAGTTCTCTTAACTACGTCACTTCACGATTATGGGAGTAGAGATCTATCATAATCTTTTCATTTCTTTATATTTTATCCTCGTTTTCTTCCGATTACTTTGTCGTGGGATGTGAAGATGACGAAATATTCCGAGGAGTGCCTCGTGGCATTCAACACAGCCAATCGATTAGTTTGTTATTTCTGAAATCATGTGACTCCTATTTGCCTCTCTCTCTCTCTCGGTTTCCCACTTATGATTCATGTACACACACAAATGCTAACATACAGGCGTTTCTGAGTCATATTCTGTTACGAACTAGAACGTGCACAGCCACGTAGAGTATATATCAGATTTCTTCCGCTGATTAATCTGTGGGCTACGAATTCAGTCTAAAGACATTATGCAGAATAGAACCTGAAAGTAAGATTATATTTGTTTCCACGTCACAGAAAATAACTCCTGAAATAAAGCTGATTAGGTATTTTCACATGACGCAGGGAACTTTGTCTGAGGACGCGTTCGTCACCACACTTTGAAAATAGGTTGTTTAAATTTTGATATTTTTGCATAGGTCATCGAATATCCAATATCAATTGAGGCAAACAACTTGACAATATTATAAAAAAAAAACTACTGCACTAAAAGAGAAAATAAGCTTTTTTCCTACCTTTATCTAGAATGTACTACAAAATAGAAAATAACTTTAAAAGCAATTTATAACTTTTAACACTTAGCACGAAACGTTCATAACTAATATAAAAAATGTAAATAACATAAATATACTTTATTGGAGCCTCACGTTTTTGCTTTTAGTCCTAAGTGTTAAAAGTTATAAATTCCTTTTAAAGTCATTTTCTATGTTGAAATCTATTATATAGATAAGGATAGGAGAAAAGGCATATTTTAACTTTTAGTGCAGTTTTTTGTGAAAGCGTATTTTTTATCCTTTTAGCTCAGTAGAAAAAATATTTTATAATGTTATTATTTTAGGTTTAGATTAAGTAATCGAATTTTGATTACAGCACTCAGATAAGGAAGATATCCCTATTGCCACAAGGAAGATAAGGAAGCAGAGAAATCTACCTAATTGCTTCACCACAGATGTAAATAATTGTATTGACTTCTGTTTGTATCTTCCTAAATAACTTTGTTATTATTTTCACAGAACTAAGATTGAAGGAGCATAATCATCGAAATATATTTTCTAAAATTAGCTGGTACATCCTTATTTGATTACAATTAACTGGAGGAAACAAGTCGTTTGTCAAGTGTGTTAGAAACTGTTCCAATACGGAAGTAACTTCAACCCGTGGTTCGCGAACCCTTAGAAGTCTGAAAACGAAATAATATATTTCGCTGCTTTTTCTTCCATGATTTCAAGTTTAATTTATTTATAACCTTTAGTCATCTATAGCTCAGACCGAGATAGGCAGGAGAAAGGATGCTCTGAGTTGTCAATTATTTATTTTGTTACTAGATGGAAAATGAATGGAGTAGAACAATTAATTCGTACTCATCGATAATTAATTATTGTTGGGTGACTATGCTTACTTTCATTTCACATGTCTAATGGGGTCCAAAGGGAGAAATTATGAACTATTATCGGCTTCAGACGGTTCACAATTGGCAAAAGATTGCTCACTACTGCAATAAAACTAGGGAATAGCTAATTAGCAAATTCAACTTCAATTATTTTAGCATAAAGTACAAAAGTTAGTTGCTGGTGCCAAGATTTTTAAGGAAATGTTCTCATTACTGATAGAACCATGCTTTGAAAACTTTATCAGTCACTCTATGAAATATATCTCAACAAATTAAATGTTTTAATTATACAAACTTTAGTTTTTTATTCTGTCTCGTCCTTTATCTTTATATAATTTACCCAAGACAAATTCTAATAAACTTAAAATAATTTTCACAAACTACGCTAATTGGATCGTCAATCTTTAGTAGTGGTACTGCGTACTATTCACTATCGATTCAACTTCAAGATGGTACAACCACTTACAAAAATAAGTGGAGGTTGGAGTGCTAAGAACTAATAGTTCTTTCCTCCAGGAGAATTCTTTCACTGTACGCCTAATAGTTAGATAACCACCATGACAGTACAAATATGTGCCAAAACATGGAATGCCAGGATATTCCATCATTTGGAGCAAGAAAGAATTGACTCGTTCAGCATCATGTACAAAACCACGAGATAGATGGGGAAAATCAAATCCTTGTCTTATTCAAACACACACACAGAGAAAGAGAGAGAGAGAGGGAGAAAGAAAGCATGGAAGAAGACGGGGAAATAGCGAAAGAACAAGGAAAGAGGGAAAGAAAAGTGGCGCAAGACATGGAAATAAATGAAATTTTAACGCTTATGAATACACAGTCTCATCTCTCTCCCCCTGCACCCTTCTCTCTCAGTCTTGTCTCCTTCTCCCTGTGCGGGATAAATCTCTTTCAGTAGCTATCGCGAACATCATTTACAGCGCTTAATTGCTAGAATAAAATATTTGGAAAGCCGCTGGTGGAATCGATCCAGAAACATTACGATTGAGAGTTCGCCACGCTGACCACTTAGCTACACAGACCATAACAAATGTGTTGTTAAATCTGCCATTAAACTCGTTAGCCACGGCTGTTTATTTATATATCCTACACTTCAGAACTATCTTTCAAGAAAGTAAATACCACTTGCTGCCGGCGCGCTTGTTCGCCAATCCTAACCGGTAAAAATAAAAAGAATCTTATTAGAAATTCTGCGTTCAAAGTGTTTTGGGAGAAGTGGGTGATGTAAATGGTTGGGGATTTAAATACAGCACCGAGAGCACCAGTTGTCAGCTGACTAGCGTGGCATATTGGTAGGATTCTTGCTCACGAAATAAAAATCCCGAGTTTGATCCAAGGCGGGCGAGATTAATTCTTCTTTTTTTCTTAAAAAAATATATGTTTAAAAGTTTTAATTTATTATTAATAATTCCGCTCTTGCATTTTCAAAATTGTTTTTAATAATGCAGTTTTTGTAAAGATTTTTTCTTCTTCTTGTCTTAAAAATATTTTTTTCTAGGTTCAAATGTATTATTAATAATTGTTTTCTTCCATTTGTCGTAGACTATATAAAATTAGTGACCATGGGTTAGGGTAGGTTAGGTAAGGTCAGGTTCGGTTATGTAGCTTTACACTTTCGTTTCTCTCAAAATACATTTCTATCTATTTGTGCGAACCTGACTTTACCTAACCTCCTCTAACCGATGTTAACTAAATATGAAACTGGGGGACTGCGCCCCCAGAGGCTCACGCCACCCAGCTCCCTTCGCAGGCACCGTGCTCTCTTCCAAACCTCGCGGGCCACAGCTGGTTTATATATATATATATATATCCTAGCTTTCAGTGGCCTCTATTTGTATGACAAAGTAATTGTTATTAATAAATATGAACATATGAAAATATATTTTGAAAGAAAAAAGAAGAAAAATATTGCTCACGCTGGGATTCGAACTCGGATCCTTTATTTAGTAACCGCTGCACCAAGCTTATACCTGGAAAATGATGATTTGGTCGTTATATTCACGGTGGATGGCGTCGTAGCCTGTCACTATGATGTCGCAGGCACGAGACTTCCAACCTTTTAACTATTTTCATCCTCAACTTTTGAATGCGGGGCGCAAAAGTTTGTATGATGCTTTCGTGGTTAGTGGGCCATCGATTCCGCGCAAAATTGCGCTTGTGCCAGATTATCGTCTAGGAGTGTTCCTAGTTACTGGTACGCCTCGGGCATGAATGTATGTGTGATTTTAATTTAATTTTAAAAATATCGGCATATACAAGTTAAAAAGGTATATCAAATGGATCAAGTAAAGCCCGCTTAGGGTGAACAACGTTTCAAAATAGTTCTAGAGCGTTGCTTAGCATTCGGAAAGTCCTTGGAACGTTTCCAGGGGACGACCATTCGTACTGAGGTTTTCCAAGATTTTCCTTCACCCATACCAGCAAACGCTGTGAAGATACCTATAAATAGGCTCTAGCTGTCTATCTTCCATCACACTCTCCCAACCCTATCCCGGCTTGATCCTCATATGCCTTGAGCCTTAAAATAATGTTAAATAAATCCTTGCAGGATCCTTTTACCCCACCCTATACCGGGGGAGTTTTATGCTTAAACAACATAAATCAATTCACCGATGTACACAAATCATACACTGTAGATGTGAATATACGAATATAACATCTGGGTGTCAAGAATACTACCCTAATAGCATGTTTTCTTGAATCAAGGTTGAAAGTGCCTTGATTTTGCCTTGCTAACCTTGACATGAATTTTCAAGTATATTTCAAGCTTGATACAAGCTTGATTTTACCTTGCTGAAATAATCTTGATCCAGCAACCTTAATTCAAGCTTGAATTTGTATTGCCTAATTTATGCTTGAAATGACAAGCTTGAATCATGCATGATTAAAGAAGTTTAAAGCTTCAAAACATTGCCGCTTGAAGGCGCTACAGGAGCATTAAGTGTCATGTGATAATAACAAATGAAATATAAGTTGACCTTGTTTGAAGTGTCGAAACAAAAATAATCATGTTTCAATTTCCGCAACTTTGGATACTTAATTAATTGTTTAATAACACCACGAAGAGGATAGTTAATGTTTATTGAAACCTGCAGTGATAAAGAAACTTAACGAATGGCCGTGTGGCTCGTAAATGAAGAACAAGAGGACACTTGGATAATGTCATGTTTAAATATTTTTCGAATTATGGTAAGTAACAGTCAATGTTTGAATGTTTAAAATCTAAATTGCAAATCTAAAATCTAAATTACAGAAAGCTTACAAAATGCATAGTACTAATTTATTGCACAAATGGGTCTTGGTAGCTAATGGGCAGTGATCGATTTGTACAATTTCCAGAGAGGAAAAAAAATATTGAAATATGTATTATACGGTTTTTTGTGATCATCCTTATCCCATGCTAGAAGTATATCTAAACAGAACCAGGGAAGATTATAGCAGAAAGGAGGAAATTCCAACCATCCTCCGCTACAAATCGAACACTGGTAATGGGTGACCTCGCCTAGGGTGACCGTACCAGTGGTTTACCAACTAAGGAAAATTTCAAGTGCAAACAAGAACTGACGGTCATAATAATAGGTATTACTTGAACTTACGTCGGGCGTGATTTTTTCGAACGACATAAGTCACAGGTTCGTAAATCGGAATCACGGTAATGTGACGTCAAATGAAATGTTTATTTAAATTTCACCATTCCTGTTACAAAAAACACGGACATATGTCAAGTGCAAGGTATCTTGAATTTATTAGGTATGCCATTCATGGATATGAAACTGATGGCGCCATCTATGAGGAACTGTACCATGACGTCACTGCACGGACCTTCACATTGAGTGGTCTACTAGGATCAGCTAGCGACCGTGTTTTTATCATAGCCTAATGATTGCAGCGCTATTAAAGTAATTATGAATGGAATAAATAATAACTGTATTATTTTCTTTGTGATCCTCGTTATTTTTTAATAATGAGTAAGCACGACAACTTTGCCGTATCAACGTGTAAATATATGGGCCGAAATAACCCATAGGTAATATTTTATTATTTGTTTTGACAAAGAAGCACACAGAGAAAGGTCTGTACTGTAAGGGGTAAAATAATAGATATATTTCAAATAAAAATGCAAAGGTTTGCACCATCCATTTCCTTCCTCATGACTACAAAAGGCAATTAAAAATGAACTTTTAGGATTGCAATAAAAAATAAAAAGTTAAAAAATGACGGAGATTCTTTTCAAGAAATGCCTAACTGGAATGGAGAAAAATGTCATAGTTGAAACGAGTTTATGAGGCGGGGTAATACTAACATATAATAAAATTTAGTTCTTATTTTTGTAGCAATGTTCGAAAAATTGAAATCTTGGAAAAGAAAACTTGTTTTGCTTTTTACAAAAAAAAGCAAGGCTTATTTTTGCGTCGTTTCTCGAACCTGCTTATCCCTATTTTTCCGCTGCGCTTCGAACCATAAGTTTGTGATTTTTGATTCTAAAATTCATCATATACGAGTTTTACAGTGCCGAAAATTGATTTTAATTACTACATACTTTGGCATATACCTCCTGAGTTCTTTATTTCTGTCGAAATAGGGGTGGAAAAGGTTGCGGCCAGGGTCTATATTTAAGGTACCTTAGTAGCATTTGACTTCCGGGGCACAGGAAAACTCTGGAAAACCTGTCAGATGGACAGTGTGTGCGGGACTCGAACCTAATGTTTATCGAAAGTCATCGATCGTGAACACCCGGCCAGTGGAGCTGGGTAAAGCAGGCATGTGTTTAGTCCTCAAAATTAAAAATAGTAAATTATTACATTGTTTTCCAGTTGGAATAATAATAATAATAATAATAATAATAAAAATTATTATATTTCATCCTCTAATAATGAAGAGAAAATTCATGGAAGTATGGGCCCGCTAAGTGTATGTCTCTCTCTCTCTCTCTCTCTCTTTATTTCTCTCTCTCTCTGTGTGTGTGTGTGTATGATTTACACTTATGGGCCATATAAGCAGGTAAGGCTATGCTCAAAAGTTTGAGAAGCTATTGCGAGCACCCATCCAGAACAAACAAGACAGTATCTAGTGTATTAACCAAGATACTGTACAGGCATTCCCCTGGTGATACTGAGGAAATGCCTGGAAACCCTTAGTCAGCATGGCCAACACGAAATCTGTACTGCTAACCTTTCAAGCGATGTTCCAAAGTTTGAGAACAGCAATGACAAAATTCACAGGTTCGACTTCTGCTGCCGGCCACGTTAACTGAGGTTTTCCAGGCTTGCCATCAGTATCAGTAGCCGGATGCCTATATGGTAACATAGACGAAGGCCCTGGCCTCCACTTGTAATGTATTGTCGTTATTTCGTAGCCCAAATTACTGTTTCAATATTTGAATTTGCACTATGTTTGTAAGCGAATTTTACGTAAGCAATGTTCTGATATCCCTTCCCACTATCAGATGAAATAAGCAAAGCTTCAATTAAACCCTTTCCTTGAATTTTTACGTAATGCTTGAAAGATCCTTATGTTTAGGTGTGAGTGTGAATTAGAGAGGGCGCTCACTATAATAATTGGTCGTGCACGTAATAGATTACGAATAATTGCCAAAAGGATCCAAAAATACATTTATTTTTAAGGGAAATAATATTATTAGGATTATACTGTCTCTCTTTTGTAATGGAAATAATTCTGATTTTGATATTACAGTTCTAAAATCGATTTCGTTCGAGTGTGAGTTTTCTTTTCACATACCGGTAACGTTACGACGTTTTTTTTTTACAATTTAGAAAGATTCTAGTGTATTTTTATATCGTTTAATTGTTTATTTTCACCATTCAATCATAAAAGATATAACAAAATTAAATTGAACTTATTTGCTTCAAAATATTAGGTACAATATCACTTCTTATATCCACTATTCTCTATGCTTTCCTTTATGTACACTAGCTCACGGTCCGTATAGTGACGTCACACGCCTTCCAACCAATAGCTACTTGTTAGGATAAGAATTGTGATGCACAACGAGACTTTTTAAGACAGC
>JAGDQP010053275.1:0-13597 GCA_022664845.1 Lepisma saccharinum | reverse complement strand
ACCTCCATTGATAAGTCTTGTGTGTGAAAATTGCTAATTTTAGTCTCCCGACAAGACACTAACACCACAAGTAGTAGCAAAAGTGGAGTAAGTGGTCTTCTTTATTGGGTAACATTACGCTTCGAAGACAAAAGGACCGGCACGGGTGAGGGGGCACCTGGGAATTTCCGTGTTTCCGGCCGGGCCAGTCCGGCCCTGGTTTCAAATTTCCTGGAGCCTTCAAAATTATCTTCGGAGCTGTACAACTGTTCTACGGAGATGTTTATCTGCAAGAAACCCTGAGCAAACACAAAGCTAGCGGACATGACAATGCTTGTAAGAATTCTGTCAGCCTACGTATTAATAACTTACTGTAACATTCAGATAATACATTATTAAAATTTTAGTTCGACCGATTCTATAAAGTAATTTTGTTTATCCACAGAACAAAACTGGGGTTTAACAGACTACAGCGGGATTTAGCCTGGCCCGGCCAGGCCTCTGAAAACTTTTAGCCTGGCCCGGCCAGGCCGGGCCATGCCCGAAATCCGCCCCTGGATATATTAACAACAATAATATATACACGGGAGAGGATTTTGGAAGGAATCAGACCTGGCTTTATTCAAGGAACCATCCTAGCATTTACCTGGTGTGACAGCAAAAGCAGGGAGAAGTTCAGCTACGATAGCCGGCGCCAGGAATTGAAACCGAGCCCTCCCTATTACAAGCTGATCATTCTACCAGTACCGACTGCTCTATCTTGTCGAAATATATAGAAACAGAGAATGGAACTGGAGATATGGAATTAGATCGATGAAAAAATGTGTAGTGCTAACCATTGGCTCTGCCAACACTGGTAGCGAATGGAACGAGAAACAGATGTACTAAATCGAGCCACTAAGGTGCCTGCACAAAAATGAACTCTGACTTGGTCGCGCGTCTCAGACTCTCAGTTGCGCGACCAAGCCGCCTAGTCTGCGACAAAATCAGGTTATAAGAAAGAACTGTTCTTTTAATAAACGAAGCTGCGTAATTGGCTAATGGCACGTTCGTAAACATTTTCGCTTTGTAAATTTCGAACACCAGACTGAGAAACTGTTTCAATAGCTGTTTTGAAGCAAATCTTTTTGTCCCCTCCCTTCACATTAAATTGCTATGTCGCATCCCCCCCCCTCTCTGGGCCTCCCTGAATTCGGATATAAATGGAAACTTGAGCGAAATATGAGATTTGAATTTATTTCGATTAAAAATTACTCGAACGAAGAAAGTGTATAGTTATCTGTGATATTACATCCTAATTCCACCACAGAAACCCTTTTTAATAAAAAAATAATTTCAGCTGAATAGAATAACATACTATTTTTTGTTTTTCCTTTAAAAAAAAATACTCCGCTGGACTCGGGATGTTTCGCAATTCAGGTCTTAAAATTGTATTATTCCAGCCAAGACTGAGGAAACATCAAATACCATGGGTAAGAGATTGTGAGAATTGTTGCGTTACTTCTTTTCCGCAATCTTGAGGCTTCTTTTTTTCTTTTAAAATATTTATAACCTTTGGCTCAGGCAAGGATGGTGTTGGTAATTAGTACTAGATTCCTAGATACAGGATGTTAGGTATCGGTCAGAGCCTTATTTAAGGTACCTTCCCGACATTCGCCTGTGAAATTAAGGGGAACCCTTGAAAACCAGTCAGGATAGTTGATCGCGACGACCGAACTTCGAACCCGTACCTACTATCCAGGGGTATATTTTTATTTCATTTTTTTGGGCTGGCCAACTGCCTAAAAATGGTTCATTTTTTGGGTAGTATAATGGGTCATTGCAGGATTTTTCTTTGTTCGACCAGGCGTCTGGAAACTCTTTACGTGGCCCGCGAGGCCAGGCCAGGGCTGAAATCCGCCCCTGCTACTATCCATTGCAAATTCAAATTTCGCGACGTTACCGTCTGGACCACGGGGGCTGGGTATTTGAGCCTGTTTGCCTATTTATAGTTTGTACAATCTAATACAATTGTATTGGTAATATGGTAGACATATATTACTTCTGTGCTTTTTTTAAACATAATTTTTGAGTGTTCATGTAAATTTCAAGGTATTTCTTACCTGCGTAGTTGGACTTGTCTTACTAGCGGTACATATAAAGATAAACAAACTTCAATGATCCCAAACCTCTATTTTTGCTTTCTTTGATACCGCTAAAATATAAAAAATTGCGAGGGCATAGACTTTCGCCTTTTAAAAAAAATCTCTGCGGGCAATCCTTTTATAACCTTATCCGAGGAACGGAGGCAGCAGGTCTTTACTGTTTCGAATAGAAACCTGGCCGGAAAATGTTGGCGTCCATTTCGAGTGTCGCGTGTCTCCAGTTCCATGACCCCAAGTGACATGTGTCTATTGCCTTACTGTCTATTCTAGGAAATTGAGCAATGAACTTTGTAAATAGTTCAATCAAGGTATATTGTAAATTCGGCTCTCTTCCTTCAATTTACTCTGCGCATGCTAGGAGATTGTCGGAATTGTAGGCTCTAGTTCTGTGTGGACTTATTTGAGAAGAAATTATATATCATCATCAAAATGTAATTACTGTAATAACGTGATGACGAATGGCACAAGCACTGTTGCACTTTGGAATCATATTCGCAAAAGACATCCAATATTACCAATTGAAGAAAATCAAGACTGTCAGCTGATGTCCACCGAACTCGACGAAGTTGAGGAAAAACTCTTTTTCGGATATTCCTTGTGTTTATTATTTTGAACCCGATGATCGTTTCGTAAGCCTTGCTGCTCACAGACACATAGTTATGGGATTTAAAGAAAATATAAAATGTCTATAAAAATTAATTAAAACTTATAGCATTGTTATATAAACTCTACCGGTGTGACAGTATACGTTTAATCTATCGTCACTTATTTGAGTTTAAAATTCTTTGTTGTCCTGGACAAATTGCTATGCCCAATCGCCTGATTTCGATATGATTCTTAAAAGTACATTCCACCTATCACTAACGTAAGTACTACTACAAACTTACAAAGGTTACAAAATAAACCCATTTTCGTTATTCATTTAACTCAATTTAGATTGATTCTAGAACTATTCTGTTTTCAGGATGTATAGTTCGCGTTTCTTCAAACAGTATTTCATGTTTCTCTTTAAGTGTTTCATGTTCTCTGCAACGGTTGATTTTTTTAAAATAATCATATCGTCACTTTGGAACAAGGAGGTACTATGTCCACTTTTTGGCAAAATGGAGCTTATACTGCAGTCAAAGACCTTATACTGAAAAGCATCAACTCCATAAATATTATCTCATGAAACGATCTCCAAGTGGCTAGAAATGTTAGAAATATGATTTATTTACACAGTCTTTTAATGGAACTTCAAATTTTAAAACTGTTTTTTCTCAAAACTAGCAAAAGTGCACAAAGTACCTCCTGGTTCCAGGGTGACGATATTTGAAAGCTCCAATTAATCCTTCATTGCACTGCACGACCAGTCTGCTCAATATAATACACGTCATATGTATATTTCATATTTATTCTCATACACTCCCGGGATCATAAGATCAAGTGTGTCCTTCGGGGTTCTGGGGAACTATTTTATTTTCCTATTTGAAAAGAAAAAACATTGTATATTTTATGGAAGTCCTAATTAGAAGTTAAAACTAATAGAGTAAGTTCAAACTAGAAAAATGTTGAATAGTGGCAACAGACGGATTAATAACGCTTTGCATATTTTAATCATTAATTATTCTTGTTTTTTCACAAATTTACTCCTGGACTTGACAGCTCGCTAATTGAGACACGCCCCCCTTGACTTTTGTTTCTCACCCCTTTCCCTGGCTAGGAACAGAAAAACTTATTGCCCCTGAAGGCTTGTTCCATCTTGGACGAAGAAAAACAATATAGAAAAAAATTAATGAGTTTTGAAAAAAAGAGGAAGAAAATAAAAAGAGTTGAAGAAAAAAAATTTAATTTGTAACCGAAGCCACAAGAGGACATAATGAAGTCATTGCCTAGGGCCCAACGCCAATTTAGTTGAAGAGAAAAAAAGCAGAAAGGGCAGAGATGACTATTTTGAAAAGAAAACACGAAGTGCTTATTGGTAATGTTGTTTAATATAGGTAAAGAGAGTACTGTATTCATGAGGCTTGAATGCTTAATGATGACAATGAGACATGAATGCAAGAAACTTCAAGTACCTTTGAATATGACACACAAATAAATATATTTAGTAATTACATTAGTTTGATTAACAATTAACTAACTGACATGAATTTAACTCTTTTGCTGACTTGTATTGAAAGAAAAGAATGGCATTGCGGAAGATCCAATGTTTAAAGTTTAACTTGCTCCAACTGTTAGATTTTGTTACCTTGCGGCAGATCCAATGTTTAAAGTTTAACTTACTCCAACTGTCATATTTTATTGTATTGTAGCAGATTCATTTTGCCTTGCGGCAGATCCAATGGTTAAAGTTTAACCTTAAGCTTGTTGCGGTATAGTGGTGATGGTTACAGAAGATTATACTTGGACTCGTATTCAAAAACATTTGACTAATGCTGACTGATAAATACATATGTGAATACCTTAGTTGTTTGTTTTAGGAATAATGCTGATGGCAGAATGTCACCTTATGACATAATTATATATTAAACTAACACAAATTTGGACGTCTACTAAGCCGTCTGTTGTATCTTATTGAAACTAATGTGGAATATACGGATTTTTGAAGCTAGGAAACGCGCTTATTTTAGTTGGACCTTTGAATTGAAGCAAGGCTTTCATTGAGTTACTGCTGACATACATTTGGACGTCTACTAAGCCGTTTGTTATATTTTATTGAAACAAATGTGTAATATACTGGTTTTTGAAGCTAGGAAAGTGCTGGTAAATTGCACAAGTGTTGAATATAAGTTGGTATTGACATATACAAGAACTGACACAGAAACAAGAACCTATTGTACTGAATAAAATGTAATTTGACTAAATTTACATAGAAAAGCTCCCCAAAGCGCTGGTAAATTGCACAAATGTTGAATATAAGTTGGTATTGACATATACAAGAACTGACACAGAAAAAAGAACCTATTGTACTGAATAAAATGTAATTTGACTAAATTTGCATAGAAAAGCTCCCGAAAGCGCTGGTAAATTGCACAACTGTTGAATACAAGTTGGTATTGACATATACAAGAACTGACACAGAAACAAGAATTTATTGTACTGATTAAAATGTAATTTAACTAAAGTTGCGTAGAAAAGCTCTCGAAAGCGCTGGTAAATTGCACAACTGTTGAATATAAGTTGGTATTGACATATACAAGAACTAACACAGAAACAAGAACCCATTGTACTGAATAAAATGTAATTTTACTAAATTTACATAGAAAAGTTCCCGAAAGCGTTGGTAAAGTACAGAAAGATAGCACACATGAGCAAAATTATTGAATATCGTTGAGATATACAGAAACTGAGAAAAAAGAACTTGTGATTTTACTGAATAAAATACAATTTGACTAAACTCGAACTGAAAACCTTCCGATAGCGTGGGTAAATTTGAAAAGGTTTGGATGCAGGACGTAAACCTCATGACGAAACGTGAATGTTGTATATACTGGTTTTGAAGCTAGGAAATTCACTTATTCTGATTTTGCCTTTGATTTTTAAAACGTCGTCATTTTATAACTAATATGGCCGACATAAAATCTATTTTGCACATCATTTGAGCTACAGAACTGAAATTTTATATGAGGACGCATTGCCATTATTAGATTGAAGAAATATAAGAAAAGTTTTTATAAGTCGCCATCTTTAAACAAATATTGCCGTCGAAATGATTTTTTGATAGAGTACAGAGCCTAAGCGACTAGGCCTAGAAACTTGAAATTTGGTACAAACGTTGACTACGGCAAAAGAATTGCAAACATATTAGAAAAGTTTTTATAAGTCGCCATCTTTAAACAAATATGGCCGTGGAAATGATGTTTTGATAGAACATCTAGGCTAGGCCTAGAAACTTAAAACTTGGTAAAAGCGTTGACTACTGCAAAAGAATTACAAACATATTAGAAAATTGTACAAAAGTCGCCATCTTTAAACAAATATGGCTGCCGAAATGATTTGTTGAAGGAATACACAGCCTAAACAACTAGAACTGGAATCTTGAAACTTGGTAAAAGCGTTGACTACTGCAAAAGAATTACAAACATATTAGAAAATTGTACAAAAGTCGCCATCTTTAAATAAATATGGCGGACAGATTGATTTTTTGAAAGATTACACAGTCTAATCGGATAGGACTAGAAACACGAAACTTGGTAGAAACATACATTAGTACAAAAGTATTACGAAAATGTAAGAATATTTTGGAAAAGTCGCCATCTTTAAACAAATATGGTGGACTAAAAAATCATTTTGCACATCAGTTAAGATAGAAACCTGAAATTTGGTACAAAGATATAATTTGACGAGTAGATTACGAAAATGTAAGAATATTTTGGAAAAGTCGCCATTTTCAAACAAATTTGGTGGAGGAAAAAAACCATTTTGTATACCATTTAAGCTAAAGAGCTGAAATTTTATATGTAGATACATTATGTTTAGTATATTACGAAAATATAACAAAAGTTTTGCAGACTCGTCGTTGTTTGTGCTAGATAAAATATTTATTGAACCTATCTAAGGATGGATATTGCTGTGAACGCGAATGACTTAAAGAAATACGTTATTCATGTAACATTTATGGTATTTGAGTTGTGCAAATGTGCTTTAAAGCATTTGTTTTGCTTATATTTTATTGGACAACTGATAATGAGACAACATTTGAGATTAGTGAACAAATTCTATAAAGATGGTGAACAAAAGACTCGAACCTAAGTGCTGATGAAACTGTACATAATGATGGTTTGTGAATATTGTACTAATGAAGTTAGTCCTGATTGTATAATAAGCATTATAGACCATTGGAAATCGGTATTGCCATTAACATGTATAGCATGCTATAATCATACTCCTATGGACACAACTCAGCACAACTGCATTGGCATTTGTAAGGAATCTAAGGGAGAAATTGTGCGGGAAACTTTACTGTACTTGTAAGGAAATTTATGAAATATTTTTAGAGATACATTGCAATAATCGCATTACATTGTTAAAGTTTTTGTGTACATATATAGAAATAATTAGAAATGATGAGTACTTGGAGAAATTGCATGCACTTTTGTGGATAAAGGATTGGATTTATGGTTGTTCTACTTGCTGTCTTTAAGGAAGAAAACGGGGGAGAAGTATTGACATAGAAGAAAAAATAAAAGGTTTAGAGATGTGAGATGCGCAGAAGTGTTTTAAAATGACTGTGTTTGGGCAAAAAATATTGTTGTATAAGCCCTATGATTGTTTAGGTTGTTTTAAAGTTAGTGTGAATAGAAGCTTTGTTGGTGGTGTTGGTCTATAGTTTGGAAGAAAAGACAGAAGCAGTTTAAAATTGAAAATACTGTGTCGGGATTATGTTGTGCAGTATTGCGTGTATTTAATTGAACAAATTAAGTACTTTGAACAGTGCTGTGTTTTGCTGACGATAGGAAACTAATTTATAATGGATTTTTCGGGAGAAGAAGATAGTTGGTCCAGTGACAGCTTTTTAAATATAGTGAACGAAGCGCAACTTTTTGCTGAAACTTTATCAAGTATTGAAAACCGATCACAGAGTCCTTCCTTGCTTATGAAAAGTAATGTGACTATGAAAAACGCTTTAAATGTGGTACCCTTAGAGAACAGTGTACATTCCCTAACGAAAAGTGGATTTCTTGAAATGGATTTTGAAGAAAGGCCAGCCAATCCATCCCTATTAAAACCAAGTGTTACCAATGTGTACCCCCAATGTGTAAATACAGACACAAAACTTGGAATGGAGGTTCCCTGTTTTTCAAGAATGTGTGTCCCCAAAATCAAATGAGGTGAAAAATGAATTTGGTGAAATTGATATAGAAGAAAGACCAGACAGTCCATCCCTATTAAAGCCAACGGTTACCACTATGTACCCCCTATGTGCAAATACAAACACAAAACCTGGAATGGAGGTCTCCTGTTCTTTAACAACATGTATGGAAATAGACATATTACCAAATCAGAAGAAGGTGGAAAGTGAATTGGTGCAAATGAATACGATAGTTAAAAGTGGAGATGTTGTGTGCAAAATACAATGTCATGATGATATGCAGGAAGACATAAATACTCTTAGTAAATTATCAGAACAACAAAGTGAATGTGATGAATTGGATAATGGACGTTATAGGAAAGAGAAAAGTGAAATAAAAGCAATATGTGCATGTGAACGAAACATAATTGAGGAAAGTTGTATATTTGAAGCCATGGAAACTGCAAATTATGTTCGTTTTCCGCTAATTTGTGATGGATGTGTACAACAAGAAGGTAATCAATTTGCTCATGCTTGCATGGGATTTGGCTGGAATGAAATAGAACGTGAACATTTGCTTAATGATCGAATGTGGTGTAGTGTATTTGAGCCTATTAGTTTTAAGGCTTTATATAATGCGTATGAAGTGAAACAATAATTGCAAAGACTATACAATTGGTATATTTGAAGTGGGACTAAGAAATGTATTGGAACGTAAACCGACTGAAGTTCAGAAAGTGTTACTTGTTAAAGATATTTTTGCTGAACATAAGGAATGACTTTAGTGTGATGAAAGAAAGATAGAATATAGATTTAAGACGATTAATATGGTGGATAAAAACATGCTTTAGTGGTTTGCATAATCACAAGCATGCACAGTAGGGCTAAATACTATACGTATGTACATAGAAATATAGATGGAACTTATGTACGTTGTAGGTATTGGATATTCGGTTTTGAAAGAAGACCATGTCGATACTATGAACAGTATTTGTGTTACCTATGGTTTTACATAAATTTGAAATACGATGGGTTAGAAATTTTCCCATTGGGTGAACCCAAGTTGCGTTATGATGACCTAAACACCAATAGTTCTATTTTTTCCTGAAGGATTAAACCCTGACAATGATTGGATATTCTATTCTTTATGCGAAAAGTTATTGCTCTAAAGAGTGCAGTATAATTGAGGTGTGAGCATTGTGTGAAGACGTTAGTGACAGTTAACTTATAAGAAATACTTACAGTAAACACACGAGAAACCATGGAGGGATCACGTTACGCTAAAGTGATTACGAAAGAAGAACCATGTTGGTGTATCCTCGAGTTTATAGATTTTGAATGTTTGGAAGAAATGCTAAAGGACTTTGACATTGAAAACAATCTTAAGTGTATCTGGTGTTACTACATGTTTGAAGAAGAAAAAGGTGTGTGTACTTGTGGACAATTTGAGAACAATGAGTATGTGTTGCACATACTAACGAATCCAGATTCTGTTCACGCGCTTTATGAACTGTTTAATAAGTTTCATTGTTATACCAGAATTAACTTTATTGCCTTTCATCGGTGTTTGGCGGAACAGGTAAACATCCATTTGGACAATGTGCGTGAAATTTTGCAAGCAAAAGTAAAACCTAGTGAATGAAACTGTATAATAATATTTTATGTGAAATGTGTAATTTTATGCAGTGACAGTGTATTGATTAGTACTGTAGAAACAAAATCAAATTTAACACAAATTGTGAGACTAAAAAGAAAATTAGATTTAACAGAAAATTGTAGCTTCTGTAGAAAAAACACTACTTGAACGTGAAAAGGCATTTAAGTGAATTGGAAAATATCTTTTTTTTAGTGAACAAAACCTAAGTAATGTATAATGTGGTGATGGTTTTTTAAAAAATAAATAGTAAGGTGAAATATTTACGTGTTTTATTTTTATGTGGTTTCAGAATTATGATAAGGTATGCAGTATTTATAATAATGTGTTTTAATTTTGAATATTATTTGTACCCTTTAAGCTCAGGTTGGCATATTAAAATTTGTTTGATTTACATAAAATTTGCATTTGATAGGTTTCATGCTATAGAAATGAAGCCTTTGCGTACAATTATTAGAAAATTATTGTAACTGTTTTCCAGTGTTTGGACTACTCGATTTAATAAATAATAAAATAACTGAATGACAGACATAAAGCATATAGTACTTTTTATATGTGTAAAAGCTTAATGAAAGCGGGTTTTTTATTATTTAATTGAATGGTCTGGATTTTAGTTGAAGACCAAAGAACAAACTTTTATTTTGTTAGGGAATAGTTTATTGTGTTTCAAAATTAAAGTCTAGTATACGTGTGGGTAATGTGGACTCTAAAAGCAACATCACCATTTAAAAATGCAAAATTATGATACACAAATATATTTTTATTAATATTACAGACATCTTCACACTTTGTAAACATCCAGACTTGCATTGGAAATTTTAGTAAATCACCATTGCAATCTAAAATGCTAATGGAAACAGAAAACATAGGGTACGCAGTGAACAGTAAGATTCGTATCTCAAATGCAAACAAAATTCTTGACATATACTGTAGAATCTGAAATCTGATCATGTTGATATTGTACGGTAATTTCTCGTTCTATAAAGAGAGACCTTTTATTGTTGTTATTATGTTTGGATATAATTTAAAATCTTTTGTATTTGTGAATGGAAGCATTAAATCGAAATATGTGTTGTTTGTCCAATATTTTGTACAATTGTCGCTTCAAAACAAACTATTATTATTACTTTTACTAAATGTAGCATATACATATGCTGTTTCAGAATAAACCGAACTAGTTTTAATTTGAAGAAAGTTGTAGTATTAATACAGAATCACGAAATAATAGGAAGTACGATTTTTTTACCTTTATAGATATTAAAGGGTGACACGATAAGGGAAAAGGATTGGGGAAGGTGAAGGCCAAAGTCTATGTGGATTGTGTTATTTTTTCATTTGCAGGACGTAATTGCATTTAAATGCAGTAAGGATTGTTGAGTGTTGCAATTAAACTTATGACATGTCGAATGCTACGCAAACACTACCACTCATTTACAATCAATCAATCCAAATATTTGTTTAATTAAACTATAGAAATGATAACACTATGAAATTAATTTTGGAAAAAATGTTACGCAAGAAAAAACAAAGCAACCAATTGTGGAAAGACAATGCACCTTTTATATAATTTGTAATCTGATATTTTCAGTAAAGAAAATGCAAAATGGGTTTTTCTTTACATGGGAATAACATTTTGTTATCCAACGAGACGCATGTCTATAAAATATATTCTCTCTGTATCCTCTTAGAATAAAAATAAGAATCACAGCTTACGAGTTGTGTTCCATATTTAGTCTTTTCTATTTTACTTGGAGTTTGAAAAAGATTTTAAAACGAAAAAGATCTTTTATTGCGTAATGGTAACGAAGTATTGGATTAATCTCTTGTAATTACAGATCATTGTGCATGAAAATTTAACAATGCTTCAACGAATACTTTTATCGTCAAAGACATGTTAAAGAAAAATGCGATCACAAACTAAAACATGTATTTGTAAATTTCTTAATGCGTAAAACATAATTTTACATTTCTCTAATATACAAAATATAAAAAAGCAAAAACGCGTTAATTTTAAACTAACTTTTGAGATCATTGAAAACGAAATTTCCGTTCATCAAAAGATGAGTACAAGCAGCTTTGCAAATACATTTAATGATAGTTATATCACAATCATTTTAAAAAAGCTGTGAATCATTTCATAGTTATAGCTTTTATTTTGCATGACAAATCAAAAAGTATGAAACCATTTTGCTTTTTGTATTGTAGAGTATTTCGTTGCATGTACATTTTTTCTCAACAGCTTATTTTTGTTTTCTGTTTATGAATTTTTTAATTGGAACTTTTATTTTTCTGTTCAACAGAAAGTATTTGAAAGTATAAAATATTTGTTTTGTTTTCTTTGTTGGTAAGAATATTTCTAAAAAGTTTTATGACAGAATACTTGTAGAAAAACGTTTCTGCATAACAAAAAGTTTTTGATAACACTTTGCATGACTAAAATTGTTTTCTAGATTACAAAATGTTTTTGATGCATTGCATGCCAATCTTTTTTCTAAAATGTTTCATGACAATGTCATAAATGGAATCTTTTTTGTACAAGATAACTTTATTTAGGAAATAGTTCTGCACATCAAGAATAAGTTCTCTCACATTGTATGTCAGTCTTTTGATTAAAAATGTTTTTTTGACAATCCAACTTCATTTTAAGAAAATTCTGTGCACGTGTCAATAAAAAGTTCGAACGTAACAGCATGCAAACAAAGTCGAGTTCCAAATGAGAGTTGCTAGAAGGTACAATTACCTTTTTTCGAGTATTCTACTATATTTACATTTTGCATTGCAATAGGTACATGTTCGTACGTTCCGACTCAGCCTGGATTCATCATTCTCTTGCAAGCATTTTGTTTGCTTGTGTAAAATAGACAGATTGAACTATTTAAGTATGTGACATCGTATGGAAAACTTTCTACGTTTATCCTTGCATCGGTTGACACATGATTTCTGGTACACACGCGTGTTTGTTTTCTCTCTTCCATGTCGTCCTTCTTTGGCTGTTGTATTACATTGCGTTCTTTCTACTAACCAGCCGAACGTGCCTCTTCATTAACTAATAGCCTCCGTCCATTCTTTGCATGCTGTTACGCTTTAATCATACACCTGCTTCTTTTCCAGGCGGGCTTCAATGGAAGACTGCTGTGACATCACGGACGCTTAATAGCACTGACCACTCGACCAACAAGGACGTCTTTTTTACTACACTGCAGCTGTTGAGATGCGTACTCACCACCATCTGTCTGGATACTCCTTGTCTCTGTCATTGCTAATAAATAATAAAAACGCTCGTTGACTGTCTTTAATTATCACCCCTGTCTGATATGCAACCACGCATTATTTTATAAAAATTGTCATAATATTAATTCTCGTTGAGATTTCGATGTGCCGGCAATGAATTATTGTTACCTTTTGGCAACTCATCCAATTTGTGGTCCTTTCGACCCTTCTTTACTTGGAAGACATTCTGGGAATCCCCTGCTTCCTTTGGGGAATCCCTTGCGCCCTGCTTGTAGCATTTTCCAATATGCATTTTTGGATAGCCCAGGTGTGACTTCCTCTAATTTACTCTCAAACGCCTACTCTCCGATTTTTCGTCTTCGCAATAATCCGCTCTGAAGTTCACTTTTCCACGCTTTCGGCAGGCTGTACCTCCGTAAAGCCTCGGAATTTTCCCCGTCCGTTCCCTCGTCCTTTTTTTATTTTTCACTGTACTATCACCTCCCGAAGTTTGTCGGTCCGTAATCTTACCACCCTGTATATATATAAATATATGAAAGTAACAATGGAACATTGTATTATTGTAACCCGACTTACGTCATTCATTATTATATGACGTTGGGAAATAAATGAGTTAAATTAATGTTGCAAGATTTGAGGACACCACGAACCATTCGGGAAGGGCGTAAGCCATAGTGCTGTTACCGCCCATAAAATTTCATTTTTTCTTTATCTAAACTTTACCACGAACCATTGTGAACCAAAGAAAACAATGTAATCATAATCACAGAAGCTTTGAAACAACTGATTTCGCTTACAATGCTTATATATATATAT
>JAGDQP010053273.1:0-13597 GCA_022664845.1 Lepisma saccharinum | reverse complement strand
GTGACAACGTTGTTTGAAACTTCTTTCATTTCCAATCAGAAAATTGTGCATATTTTTTAATTGAACACCTTGTATTGTTTACGGGTTTGAAACTGAAAATTTACTAAACACAATGGGGTTCCTGGAAGAATCCCTATTATCAACTTAAGCATGTTTTTCAATTATCTCTGGTCTAGCAACTGGCATAATATTAAATTTCCTGAAACGGAAATGTCGCTAAAGGGAAATTCCTCACCCAGAAGATCCATTAATTCTCCTTAAATTAATATTATTTAAGAATTTAAATTAAAACTAACTACAAGAAATCGCGGATGCAATTGTACTATATTTGAGATTGAAAACATGGAAGTACTTAACAGCATTAAAACGCTCGCTATGTCAGAGAGCTCGGTTAACATAATCAGAGTACTGTTTCCAGGAATTCCTCTACTCTATGACTATGTCGCATGTGTATTATAACATTAAATAGGGTAAAGTAGTACTTGTCCTCTAATAAAAAAAATGAATTTAAATTATGCGACAGGTGCATATAAAAGTGCACATGCGGAATCACATAGTGATCTTTCTGAGAGCAGTTGCTTTCTTGAAATACTTCTACGAGAGGCACATTCAAAATTTTATTTGCCAGTTGGAGTTGATTTTGTCTCATTTAAAACAAACGTGTAATTTTGTACAGCTTCTAGAAAAAAATCCTTGTTGACAAAATCGAATTACTTTTCAGTTACAAGAATTAATTGTACGTCAACAATTAGCTTAGATCATAACTGTTGTAAGTACAAATAAGCAGTGACATAAGTAGGGGGAGCAAACGGGCCTTGTGCCCCGGGCACAGCATTGGGGAAAGCGCAAAACTGGATAAATATTTATTTTCACTATAAGGTAAGAAATAGGCGAAGATACGAGGGCATATGGGGGCTTTGACACCCGCAAATGGTGAAACTGGGGGATCAGTGCCCACCCCCCAACTTTACTTGGACATTGGAAAATAATATTAAATTTTACACTAATATCAGAGTTGTAAGATAATAAAAGAGTATATTGAATACGTCCATTATTCCATTTCTAAAAATTTCCTCTCTTTTTCTACTTGTTTTTAGTGAAGAGTGAAAATATTTATACTGTGTTAAACGTAATTTATAATGATGTACATATTTATTTTACATATTTATTCATAAATAGAAAGCGAAGAACCTTGAAATGTTGATCCAAGTTTGTATTTAACAAAATTAAGGCTTTAGAAATACAATGAAAATAGTCGGGAAGCACATTTACTTCGTTCAACGCAGTATTTCCAAGAACCTTTTTCTCTAAGGGAAGTACAGAGTGGGTACATAACGTTATAAGGAAACTTTATCTTCTTAGCTGCTTTTGAAAGTAATATATCAAACTGATATCGCTAAAAATAATCAGTATGAAACCAAGATAATATCTCTATAAATAGAAGCAAACGACATTTCAAATTTTATGTCAATAGACCAATGTGGAAAATTGAAAAATGTTTGGAAAATTAAAACTTATGACTAAACTCCAGAGTTAACACACTTCAATTAATTTTGTAAGAAAACTTTTCTTCAAAAGCAAATTTTTTTTATATATTTAAGGTTTTGAAATAATACAATCGGTTACGAAATGAACAATACCTTATTATCACATAATTATGAACTTCCGTGTACCTATCCGACAAAAATCTTTTCCATGTAAATACTCACAGACTAGTTCTGGTTGAATTGTCACACGTAAACGGAATGATTACATGGCATAACAGTGTCCTACAGATATATAATATATTTGCCTCCAAAAGAACCTTTAGTACTGAAGGTAAAGAAATTATATATTTAAGTAATTGCCAACTTGCCGTTACTGTAATATCTTTTATATTTTTCTTAATTCTTATTAATGCTGTAATGCAAAATAACTATCATGTGCTGTGTTTGCTACTGATTCGTAAATTATAAAGAAATAAAATATTTGAGCTGTCACTGTTGAAATATTAACAGGGCGTGTAACGAATAGGTTTGCGAAAAGGGTCCCATAAATATGAACTAAATATCAGCCCTGTAAAGAAATGTGAAATTCTCGCATTTTGCATAAATAAATACACAAAGAAAGCAATTTTGAAAAGGCTAACACTAACAAACAACAAAATGTCGATCAGAGTTACGTCTTGCGAAATATTTCGGACGTCTGTTAAACGCTAAATTGATTGAACCACATTGAAGCGTTTCTTGTGGGTAATAAACATGATTGTACCTATTTAACAATCCATATAAGGGCGAAAACAACAGAAGCTTAAATGGAGTAGCATTAACATTTTCGTACTGAATACCAAAAGTTAAATTAATGCAGGAATAACTTTTCCCTCGTATTGAGTTTCAATTATTGTAGTACGGAATATCCTAAGACAAAGTTACTAAAAATGCCTCGTACAAAAGGTTTTTTTACAATACGGAATATCATTCACTGGAATGTCTACGTATTAGAATTATGCCAGTAGTATCCCCTTTCAAAATACGACTATATTCACAAGATACGAAGCTCAAAATTAATTTAGACGTCTTTGGTTCAGGCCTTGATGGGAATGGAAAAAGGGTTCCTAATGTCATTGGACACTTACAACAGACTTGCAACCAGTTCCACACATTATCTAAGGAAGTTTACAAACAGCTTGACATGACCCTTTGCAAACCTCTTTAAACTTGAAACAACCTTAAAACGAAAGTGTTACTGAACACTTTACAAACATGCAACAAGTGTGTCCTGGTATACCTGCTGAAAGGATACATATGTGGGGTGTTTTGCTTGGTACGTTTGCACAAACTTTGCATCAAGGTAACAAATGTGATGTTTCTACTTTAAGTAAACGAGAGAAATTTTGACAAAACAAGTTAGAATCAGGTCACGTGAATACTTGATGCAAACGTCTATGCTATTAGAGATGTGACAAGGAAGCATGTAAGGTTCAGTTTGAAGTGTAGTATTGACCTAATACGACTGTAGAGGAAAATCAGGAAACTCTGACTCAAAATAATCCAGATCCTTATGAATGCAAAGTATCCTCTTAGGACAGTGATTTGGAGGTTTGGATTAAATATCATGGATTTAATAATTCGATACAAAATATTTCTAATCAAATTTAAATGACTTTATTAGCGAGCATTGTTTAAAGTTTTTAAACAATGGTATTTGGAACATATTTTAAAAAAAACATATTTTAACGTTCTAATTACTGAGATTGTTGATTGAAGTTTAATAAACAAACTATGAAGTATTTACCAATTAGTATCTGCTATTATATGAAGAAACTCGTAAGGAAAATTACTATAAATGAACATATATAGTGTGTTAAGGATTTACAAGTTAGGTAAATGAAAGCACAAAATGGATTCACCTCAGGCCCTATGTTTGTGTACAAATGTAGGTTTAGTTTGGATTGGTTTTGGACCTACGTATTGTTTTTCAAACACTGATGGAATCTATGGAGCATACTTATTATGTGTCTAGACGTTCAAACTAATGCTTTAGATAAATAAAGCTTGATTTACTAAGAGCTTGATGGATATGTGTGATTTTGGAATCTCTTCAGTGTATGTGTACTATACTAGTTCCTCTTACAATATGACCAGTTTTATGATGATTGTGATTATGAATCGGAATACATGAATGATCAGATGAAAAGATTTTAAATAAAGGTAGCCTTCTGATTCATTGGATGGTACGTACATGGTTGATACTAAGTTCTAATATTTTGCAATGATATAATTATTTGACTTTGGGCCATCTAGCACTTATTAAAATTAAAGTCAACTTCTAACATATCCAAAATACCAGTGGACTAGGACTCTATCAACTACACTAAGAACGTCTAATTTTCAACTCGGGTACGCTCATTGATAAGCATATCAACGTATAATGACTATTCTGTTTATCATAACGAAGCTCCATTTGGCACTGCTGTAAAATTTCATATATCGTCATATTAAGTCGTATTAAAGACGCTAGTACAATGAACGAATATAAAACTTTACTTACTGTGTAAGCTTGAATTCTGAATGTGTCGTTCAATGTAGGATCGCCATCACCATATCCATTTTCTGTTATATAAATCTTCGGACTATTAAACTGATTTTTCACCCAGTTGATTTGTTTGCGGAAGCTCGCTGGTACTATCTGTAAAAGTGTAAGATGAATAATAATAATAGAAAACAGTAGGAGGAGGAGGATTGATTAATAGCGACAGGACTGCACAAATATAATTAAGAATATCAAATCTTCTGAAATTCGCAATTCCTAAGAGCTCATTATTATCTGTGTCTTTGAAACCTTGTGTCCCTAGAGGGACACCTTTTAGATTCATCTATCTATGAGTAATTCCTATACGTAATTGCATAACCCACTATCAATATGTGAACCGGCCTTCCAGAATATTGCAATAAATCCATGTATCGATAATATGGGTTACATGGAGGAGATATGAATACTTACTGCTTCTGCAGACAGCATGGCAATAGTACTCAGTCAGGAAAGAACCAATGGAATAGCAATGAAATGAAATCATATATTAGGAAAACTAAATGGCTGGTGGAACAATAAGAAGTGAAAATTTCAGCGATAAGGCAAAATTTATGACCATGAACGGAAAATGAAAAAAGATATATTTCGAAGATGATAAAGAACATACAATTAACTGTGTAAATATAATTACCAATATACCATTAATGCTATTGCAAACAGAATATATGATTCGAAGCGTGATTGTTAAGATGTATCACAAAGTAATGCTGAATGTGTTGTTATAATCGCTGTGTTTCAGTATCATCGTTTTATTGTTGTTTAAGATAAATTAAGAACTAGTGCAAACAATGTAGTTTATAGCTGCAAAAGTCATAAGCTGCGACCTCGTAAGCTTTCTTACCGAAATTCTTACACAAAATCTGTTTCTGATGTAGACCTACTTATAACTTAATAATAGAGTTTTTTAAGTGAAGTGCCGTTAGCATTTAACATTGCTGACTTTATTCAAATCAGTCATTTTGAGGTTCGTTATGAACTACTTTTTAAACCCACTGAAATGAGAATTGAAATGATTCCACAATTAATAAATTTCTCAATGTTAATAATTTTCTAAAGACCGATACATTTTGAAACGTATCCATGTTAGCTATAACGTATTTTTTTTACTTTACTACATCGTTCTTTCTTTGCAGTTAAATAGTAAGATATATCTAAAGAAGGATACTGTGCAAGATAATATATTCTTAGGTATGAAAATTCTCGTTGTTACACCGGTTATGACAATTCTCCTTTTACCAGTAAACGCTGTTCTTCGAGTTAAAACTGGTAGGATCAGAGCATTTGTTTTTCAGATACGCCTTTCTGACTATTATTATTATTATTATTATTATCTAACTAGAGAAACCTGTAACGAACATAAAAATTTGAAAGGTAAAATGTTATCCATAAAATGTGTAAACTCTTACAGGTGATGAGAGGAATAACTAAAAGAATAAGCGTAAAGATAAAATAGAGACACAATCGCTTATAAGAAAGCCCGAAACATTGTAATGAACATTCTAAAAATATAATTTTACCTTCACGTCTTATGTGATATTGATGTTTCAACCCTAAACGAAAATTCCACAACTATTTTAACTACAGATATTCCCACAATTATTTCAGCATTCAACAATTATTTGATGATGAACTGTACAGATATATGATTACTTGAATAAATCATATTCAAAGGTCATTCCTTTAATTTTCATAATCGAAAATTTTCAAGATTGTAGTTGCCAAGTCAAATTGGAATCTCTTATAAAGCATATCGAAATATTAATTGAATGTAAGTAACAATGCTTCTGGAGTTCTCATGAACAATACCTTAGTTCCGTTTCCTGGCCAAGATGCATCCTGACTTTGAATTACAGCCATATCTCTTTTCAAAGAAGGATCTGGTCCAGTTTCCCCAGGTTCAGTCAGGAATGTTGTGTAATGATTGAGACCGAAGAAATCGGCTGTGCCTGAAGAAATATAAATCAAGTTATAAACTAAATAATACACAAGGCTTCCAACTTATCTGTTTCAAAACCCATTTTTCACACAAACGTATTTAAGTACCACATTTTATGAATACCTGTGATTCTGGACTAAAATTCATTTATGACAAAATTTATAAGTATGTCACGCTTAGCCAGTAGAAGAATAATTATAGCGACTAAAATGCCAATGCAGGACTTTTACATCACGTCAGTCAACTACACTGAACAACATTGGATCACATATAACCTACTGCCTCCCGGGTGTCCGAGCATTCTACGGGAGTAGGCCATCGGCTCGAAGGTCTTGGGTTCGAGTCCCGGTAGGGACATGTTTGTGGATTTTAACAGCTAAAGGCGAATCGTGACGGTCCGAAGTCTAGAGTTACTAGACTGGACTATATAAAAATAAAGTTTTTTTTTACAAATAACCTACTTTAATATTTTTTCTCTGTTCCACAGAAATTCAGCGTTATGCATGTGTTGGCTGACAACTTCTCTCCAAACTCCTTTTTGCAGGATATATATTTGATCAGCTTGAGCGTTATTTCCCATGCTTTGCATGATTAATTATAGGTAATCATTAGTGACTGATTAGAAATATCGCACCTACTTGGTTGTAAATTCGGGATAGTTCGTAAGAATGCTTGTTTTTAAGTACCTCGGAAATATTGAGACATCTTACCTGATCGCAGAGATATATTCTGTTTTCGGAAGGTATGATAACACGTTTGTTTACTCACAGGTTTTTAGAGATGGTGTTGACAGCACTTACATATTGAAATTTCCCTAACCAAGCGCCGCCATTTGTATGGAAATGAATTCGTAGACTGGAGCTGAAAGTTCTTTAACTGTTAATGCATTTTATAAAAATGGCAAATATGCTGTGCTGCTAAGCTTAGTAGATTGCTTTATTCTCGAGAGGTGTAACCCTATTCCGTCTCAACATGCAATCTTTTTATGAATGAGCAATTTTAAAGTTACGTGAAGTGTATTGAAAATCAAACGTAAAGGTAGTCCATGGAGTGTCCTAGCAGAAAAAAAAAGAATACACGGAATGCAGAATGTTCTTACGGATAGTAAAAAAGACTAATGCGAGTTGAATTTATTAAGCGGGGGTCTCAAGTCGTAAATTGCGCATAGTTCCTTGAGTGACGATTAAAAGTTACTACTATACGAGAATCTAATTGTACGGTATTGAAATAAATATGAGAACAGGGAATGAATTTGTCTAAGCGGATAAACTGAATGACATAGAAAGATTTTACGTTCATTGTATTTTTATAAGGAGCCGTACTTTCATCCTAATGTTTTATAAATGAACAACACTATCGTTACAGCTGACTTGGTCATTCCTGTTAACTGTATCAAATTTCGATACGTAGTCATAGAGTTACTATATGGTATACAGTATCTTCTACGAGAATAATCTGTGGTTTCTTATTGGAGGGTGGGCAGGAACAAACAACCACGGTAACATCTTAAATTAACTGTATTTGATATGATGATATATTCATCGCAGCTGAACTCTCACTCTTCCCTTCAGACACTTTGGTTCCAGTAATACGGCTATGCATCTCAGTTTGCGAAAACAGAAATCGTGTACTGACTTCTCTAAAACAGCATTATATCCAGTAATTGTGAAATTTTGTGACCCTTTAAGTCAAGAGCGTTGTCAGTGTGTGATTTCTTGATTGTTCAGCTATTCATTCGTTTCCAGATAGATCAGTTGTTTGTTTCTGTTGTGTTTTTTATGCCACTATTTTCTATAAATTTTATACCATCATTCATATAAAGTGACGCTATCAGTGGGAATTTTTAGGTTAGTGAACGTTTAGGAATATATGAAATGATATTAGTATACAACTAAATATTTAAAATTCGCTTACAAATGATAACTGTTGTGTAAAATAAATAATTACTTGAGAACGCACGCAAGAAGGCCATTTCCTCTTCACTTCTAGAATTAAGACAGTTTCAATTCGATACGTATAAACATTAGAAGATGAGACATTATTGTATAAAATACCTTTTATGTACTCTATTTCCTCTTGTGTGAACGTGGGGAGGCGTGATCTATTGCGTCCTTCAGCGAAGCTATTTCTATCCACATATTCTCTCATAACAGGTGGATAATCTCCTTCCTCTGTATAGATAGGATGTGCGAACCAACCCATCTGAAATACAAAGCTTGTATTTGACCTTATTTGTTTATTATTAACATAATATTTTAACACCAAATAACATTAGAGTTCTCGAACATTAATTTAAATATGTATCCCTGTAATACCTTAAAAGACTACCTGGGATCAGATCTGATCACGTTCTTGGTTTTTGTATATGAACTTTCTTATTTTATTTTACAATTGCATAAAACTTCGTGACAAGTGACGTCTATGTCGACCTCGTTATTTTATGATGGTTGCGGTAATATGCATACTAAAAGTGTTATATTTCTTCGTTGGGGTTGAATCCGACTTCAGATAGCCTTTCTTCTTGCAATTTTGTATTTACTTTTGATTGCGTTTTTGTTTAATTAAGTTCTATGAAATATTTACAATTTTATCGTTTGTAGGTAGTATGTATGACAATGATATCGTGTAAGCAATATCTGAACGAGGTCGGAAAGTTCAGCCTAACAAGCTCAGACGTAAACACTTTTACTTAAACATTGTACATGATCTGGTTGCAACTTTTGTATAACAACGATGCAAACAATCCTTCGCTCCTGAATAATATTAGAACAATAGAACTATGCGGATTTGTTTCTTCTTCTCAACAATGTATGTACCAGGAATTGAGATGTGAAAATAGTTTCATGGTAAAGGAAGTAGAAGATACATCTGTAAAGACCAAATGCTTATGATTCTTACTTGTGAGAATTACACGAAGTATGACACTAAAGAAGTTTATGTGTGTTATATTTTTAGCTCGCTTGTGCATATTCTCTTATCATATTGAGAAGTTAGATACGAATGTAAGTGGCAAACTATTTTTCATTTAAGATGTACCACGTATGCTGATTTAGACATGAAAAATGTTAAAATAAGTATACCTATAAATACTTTTATGAGGGATCAAATTTGATCCCAGGTGACTTTTTATGTGTCATCATGAAAGTCACCTTGATTAATGTTGTGGCCTTTTACAGATAACACATTTCTTTTCATATATAGAAGGGCATACTTATGGAGAAGTCGTGAATGTTCCGTTTTTTTATCTCTGGATGTTCAGGATATTTTTGTTTACTCCAAGGGAAATAACGACGTGATAGTTCTGGGTTCATTAACAGAACTTCCAAGAGATGATCTGAGTTATTCTTATTAGATAGATGAAGATATTTCAACATTGCATATATTGTTAATTTGGTTTGGAAAAAACTCTCTCAACAACGCTAGTTATATTATAAATATTTCCAAATGCCCAGATATAACACTGCAAATATTACTGTGCACTTCAATTAGAAGCACAAAATGTTATTTACATTTCTTTATGTTTAAAATTATTTTCTAGGTTTTAACTGTTCTTTCTGTATCTGTGTATAAATGTTCTTATTAAATGTCTGCAGTGTAACATCAACAATTTTAAGTATATAACTATAAGCAATGACACGTGGCGGGATAGGGTAAGGAAATGGATGCTAGGAGGAGTTCACAGAAGTTATGAAGATGGTACAATCCCGCCATTTGCTTGGTATGACGGTATATTTAATCTTAATCAAGTACTAGAAATGTAACATTACAAAAATGGTTTAATAAATTTAAGATATTTACCCTTAAAGATGACCTTGAGCTGAATATGAAAAACAGAAAGCACTGTTGTAATTTTAAGAAAACGCCATTTACAAATGTATTGTCTTAGAGTTGTTTGATCGACTTATTCGTCGAAATCCTCAGAGACGTTATAAATTGAAATTGCGATTGTTGTCTTCAAAATCTGATTTAATTTGTAACTTTCATCTTCGTTGAAGATTTTATCATTCATTGTTATTTCAGTCGATTCCTTTACCATACCTCTAAATACTCACTCTGAGTATTCTTGAAATAAATAGGTTCTCCACATACGTACTACTAATCTGCTCCAGCTGATTCCTAGGCTTTCTATGACCTTAGATTCGCCACATATAGTTTAGAGAAAGTCAACTCATACAAATCTCTATTTAAAAGCCAAATTACATCAACACTTTACACAGAAACAAGCTGTGATTTCAATCCTGATCCATCGAGCGTTCACGATTTTTGATAAGGAACATTTAGTTAAAGAAATCACGAATATTAGAAGTTCTCTTCCTAGAAATTGGTATGGAAAGCAACAAATTCAGAAAACGATTGAATTTAGGAGAAGCAGAATGGTTTACAGAGAGACAAAGAGAATAACAAGGATTAGGAAATAAAGGAACTGCTGTTTTGTCTTATGCAAACATTGTTAATAACCGGATAAGAAGAGTTTTAAAAAGTATGAGTCAGAAGCATATATAAACCACCGGCGAGAACAAAAAGCGAATCGCGATCTCTCAAAGATAATCTCCAATATAGAGTTCCTTGTGTAAACAAAATATGAAATTGTACACTAGTCAGACAGGAAGAAACTTGAGTTAAAAATATTAACTGCATTGTAGCAAAGGTAATACGGAAAAGTCTGCTGTGGAAGAAACTGGTACATCTGTGGCGAATCGATTTATTTCAAGGGTACGGAGGTGTTGCACAAAATCAAAGAGTAGTTAGAGAGAATTATAAAGGAATGGATTGAAATAACATGTTAAGGCCCAACACGACACTACTCACTATCGTACTCTATCCACTAGATACATCGGATGTAGCCCCAGGAGAAATATACGCAACTACGGTACACCTTGAATCTCCCATAACTTCTGGGTGTGAGATGGCCCAACACGGAACTGAAAGGCAATTAATTATTAATGGAATAATGGAAGAGAGAGAGAGAGAGAGTCTGTGTGTAAGATAGCGTCGAATTACTCCCACCTGCCTACTGAAGACGAGCCACAGTCAAGGAGTGGTAAAGGGCTCCTACCTGCCTACTGAAGACGAACCAAGCCAAGGAATGGTACAGTACTCAAAATAAAGTTAGGAACGAAGCATCTACCTGCCTGCTTATGACGAACCGATGGTCCTTGAGGAAATAGTTTGAGTACCCCCTAGCTGCCTACTGAAGACGAGCCTGGGTCAAGATTGGATTGATGACTCTTACCTGCCTACTTAAGACGAACTTGAGCAAGGATACAGCATCTACTTGCCTACTGAAGAAGAGCCGATGCACCTACCTGAGAACTGAAGACGAGATGACACCAGAATTTAGGATGGGTTGGAATAGTGTCTAGCTGCCTACTGAAGATGAACCGACACCGGTAATAGATTTTGAATAATAGCGTCTACCTGCCTACTAAAGACGAGCCGACGCTAAGGAATATTAGGTTTGTAGGATAAGATGTAAAGCAAAGATCTGATAAAGCAAATCTGTAAGAGAATGATGAATAAAGGTATTCAAAGCAATTGAAAATACAAAAGAAACTTAGGTAATAGAGGTTTGTAAGTGGACAATGTCCAAGAAGCATATACCAAGCACGAGAGCTTGATCTGGTTTGGCCCGTAGGCCGAGAGAATCTGATTTAGATTGTTCTGCGGCCGTCTTATATAGTCTTGAGTATGTCACATTGTACACCTAGCTTCGGAAGCTTTCCATTCTTGACGTCATAATCCCGAAGTTACAACTTCGCATCAAGCTCTCTTTTATTTGACATATACATATACTTTACCATACAGAATTTTGACACGCCATTTTGTGCTTCATGTATAATACATAGTCTTCGAATTTGTGCTCAAACAGATCTATATACTGTAAATATAAATACACCATTTAGTGCTTACAAAAGTGCTGAAACATGAAAATTGTTATTTTAATGTCTTTATCTGCATTTAATCTTATTGTTGCGATAACGGTTTATAAATTATTTCGTACAATTTATAGCCTTAAGGACGACATGGTGGCAAAAACATGAACTGAATTTATTTATTTAATCCAAAATGTAAGTTATGTTATAAACAATGAATGAAAAACTTTAACAAAATGTCAGTTACGAATTAAATCAGATTTGGACAACAGCATTCGCGAATTTCGATTTCAATACATAAGGCCTCTGAGTATATGAACGGTAATAAGTCGATGAAACAATTGTTAGACAATAGGATTTTGAATACCTCACGTAACACCTGAAATCTTTTGCTATAGAAAATCGTCATGGAAGCCTCATGTTTCCATTACGCTATTTGTCAGCTTATATTAAAAATCAGTGATTTGTCCCTAAGTAGGACACGTGACGTTCACTCTTACCATGAATTGTCTTGCTCTTTCAGCATCTTCTTCATACTCTGGAGCCTTTGCTTCTGGCCAATCCATGTTCAATGTTATTCCTAATTCGCCTGATATGCATAAATAATGAAAGTAAACGTAAGTAAATAGAAATGGTTATACATTATTTGATAAGCAATGAATACACAAAGACATGGGATAGAAAGAGTTTCACATTATTTTTGTGTTGCTGGGATTACGCATAGGTTTTTATTCCTATGTGTCTGTACATGATGTGTGAACAAGAATACCCGAAAGAGTAACTGGAAAACGTACTGATGTATTTCTTCAAGGTGAAGTTAAAGGCAGCCAAATAAATATTAATACCATTATCAGTTACTTCAATAGAAGGAGTAATAGGCTGTTGACACAAGTTCCTTCAACATATTAGATAAAGTTCTTATATAGCAATGCACGCATTTTCTATGTCAATGTATCAAGTAGTAGCTAAAATGCATTACGCTAAATAGACTTTCGTAAAAAATTGTGTTACTATATAATTTTCAAAAATCTATATCTGATTTGACGAAACCAGCCTTCCCTTAGTAATGAATGAGCCGCTAAAATAAAATGTTACGAAAACTTGATTTGAATTGTCTCTTTAAATAGTGTTTAGACATTTTTCTTTATTTGAGTCAATGTTAATGGGCTTGCAAAATGGGAAGGAAATCAGGGATAGCCTTTTTTGAAGCTACGATCATTGCAATACCTTCTTATGAACGGTATAACTGCGTCAGGATGGTCCGATTCAACTAAGGAATTTCCCAATGCAAATGCAACAAGTTACTAACTGAGATACTATCTCTCGGTACTTACTGGAAGGATGTGTATAATTTAGAAACTGGGAGCTCTGGTGACATTCACTAAAAAAGCAGTAGCAAATTATAAAGTCGGTGAAGATTATATGGAAAGTAATAATTTCAAATTTTGGATTAAAATAGCCTGCCAAGGCTATTACACTTAACTTTACTGTAACAAGATACAGCAAGCGTTACAGTTTCAATGTTCTAACATCTTCCTTAGATGAAACACTGGTCAACACTAAAAGTTTATGAAAAGCACCAGAAGGTCAAGAGATCCTTTCTACGTCTTCCGTGAATCCCACCCCAGAACTCGTTTACTTTACAAAACTAAACAAAGTTTAACAAATCACAGTCCTTCGTTCACAGTCCACACATCTAGTCAACTCGAACGATACA
>JAGDQP010053271.1:0-13597 GCA_022664845.1 Lepisma saccharinum | reverse complement strand
TCATCCATACGGCCTGAGCCATAGATGCCTAAAGGCCTTAAAATAAAATCAAAATTCACATTCAGCAAGCGTTAACTGTTCTATATGAATTGCTGACTTTAGAGGAAACAATGGAAAATTCTCGGAGGTTGCTACATTTATTCTAGCCCTGAATCATATATAATACCGCACGACACTGAAGTTTGTTGTGTTGCTTAACTCAAGGCGTTTGACGCCCCACTAAATGTAATGGGTTTCTGCTATTTAAACATTGTTCAGGATGAGCCATGGATTTTCTGAGATCACTGTACAGAATCCAAAACAACTCAGAAGTCTTAATATCCTACAATGAAAAAAATAAGACTAATTTTCTACAGTTCACTGAGTCAGGAGCTAAGGCACGATACTCGAAGCAAAATCTGAGAGATTACCGTGACTGCACGTCAAACGTGAGGGGAAAGTAACTACCGTTAGTCTTAAGGGCATTGTTCTACTACACGGATGGCCGCGGTATCGATCATGACTTGCAAATTTTAGTACTTTAAATATTATCTCGATGGTTAACTGCTTCAATCAAATCCAACACATTGCCCAGAGAAATTTCGCTTGCCTTTAGATCAGATATTGTTACGAAGAACTTTCCGAAGTTAGTTGTTAGAAAATATTGTAGGAAGCGTTTGTTCTTAAATCTACGGGCCTAGTTCTATTGCCGTGAGGTTTTATCCAGATGATTTGATTGTAATTGAAAGGCGACTGTTAATCATAATAGCGTTGCTAGTTGCCGACTGTATGAAGAAAGGCTAAGTGCAAATTAGAATTGTCAATGCCCTAAATAAACATGTTGTAAGCTTCTCAGAAGGGATTTACATTTTTTGCTATAGAGAGCTTCGAATTACTTCGTTCAATGAACTGTCTACTAGTTTGAACTCGGAGCTCGGCATACAGGAGAAGTTGGAATAAATTTTTCAATAATCTATTTTCCAAAATACCAAATTTTGCCTAGCAGTGCACATATCTAAAATGTCCATTTTAGTTTTAAATTTTCTCATCTCTAACAGCTTATAACGACTAAGTTTTAGTTAAAATAACTAGAGACGCAATAGTTAACTACAAACTGCGGCTTCTGCAAAGTGCCTATTGCGTATAAATCCTTGGTTTACTTATCATCCACACGTTTCTGTGGAAATCAGATTCAACGTTATCCAAAATATCGCGATTGGTTTCATTTTCTTACGTCTGTTCACACAGTTTCATTACTACGCTAAGAGTTTAGAACGGGTTATTTGATAAAATGATTGCAGAGCTCAAAGATAATATTATAGAATTTTAACCTCTAAAATTTATAACTCTTGCATATAGATGAATAGTGGAGTACTCTGAATCAACTTTCAATATTAGAATGTCTCCCTGGAAGATTTCTATGCCCAGCTGTACTTGAGTGTCTAATAAGAAAGCAACATCAGTAAGGAAAATACTCTCGCTAATTATCATCCTGTATATTCCCTTCCCACTTGATGCGTAGTGTAATAAACTCCGCATAACTTGAAGGAAAGAAATCAACATGGCAGACGGGAGTGTAAAAAATAAATTCTAATGCACGTATTGCATACTTTCACCTTATTTGACATAGTTTTTAACAGTTCAAAGAAACTTTAAGCAAGCTTCTCTGAACAATTTTCTCATCTTTCCCAGTTTCGGAAGAACTTTCCTCGAATTTCCATGACTGTGCAAGTTCTGGAGTAATGAAAATTACTTCTTTTATTTCTTTCTTCATTCACTTTGCGAAACTTTTCTAATAAATTCTGAAATCTGCATACTCTTTTCTTTCTTTGCAGTGACGAAGGTTTCCATTAAGTTTAACTTCATATGGAAAGGTGCGTCACACGTGAAACGCCCATTTTACATTGAACATACATTTCGTATATCTCTCTAAACACAAGAGAAAGAAGAGCTCAATGAGATTTAGTCGTAAATTCATCAGACACATACAATAAAAGAACCGGTCTGGAGAATTTACATATTGACGACATCGCGGCTTCTAAATCTATTATAACGTATTGCTAAACGTTAAATTTACTTTTTAAATATTTATTAATGTTAAAACACAATTAACTGCAAATTTCTAATTTCACCACAAACTGTTCTGACTAAAGGTAAGATTTTTTATGAAGTATCAAAGGACAAAATAAGTACAAATCTGGAACATACGTGCCTAAATATGTAAAAGCAAGTAATTCTGTTTATTTAACATGTTTGGAAGTTAAAATGTACACCGCAAATTGGTCGTTGCTATGACTGGGTACTAACCTGGATATCCTACTCTTGGAATGAACTACAGCACTGCGCCACACACGGATAATTAAGTTCAAAACAAAATGATAATAATAAGTAATATTACTGTAATATTACGAATTTCGGGGACTTCAAAGACAGCCGTGCACCACATGCACTAGGGCCCACTTGGAAATTTGCAGATATCCCGGTGGTCCAATCAGCCTTTGCATGCAAATAAATATGTAATAACAAATACATTATTGTATTTCCCTCATGCATGTTCGAGACACACGGAATTGACAGAGCCGAGTATGAGTTAAATAGGAACTAATGAAGCACTCTATCGTAATTTAACCTTTAGAATATAGAAGAAAAAAAAGCAACCTTCCCGAATGAATCCTACGTTATGTACTAAGCCGTGAATAAATTTCTAACTGTTGACGAAAGGTATCTTACGATTTCTCTCATCCTATTTATTTAAAAACTTATAGAAGAACGTAATTGACATGTTTAAACTGTCTTTGATAAAAAAAAAGTGACGGCATTCCAAACAAAACTGAAGTGCAACCAACTGCTTGAAAGTGCTATATTAGTAATGCGAATGCGATCTTTAACGAGTTTTCATCATTAATATACCGTCTCCTTTATCTCTTTTGTCCTCAAGTGTTTAGTTATTCCTTTATCCACATATCCCATACCTGTACATTTACGCACGTGCTTGCACACGACTGCTATGCTGTGATTATGTTTCTTTTCCAGACTCAGAAAGAAAGCAAAAAAGAAAACATTACACCAGAGAAAAAAGGTCATATATCATTTCCACCAGTTTATTCAATCTGTTAACTTGTGCGAACAGATATATATTCGGATGAGAGACATGAAGAAAGATGGATTGTTGTTTTGTTTTGTTTTAAAATTATTCAAGCCTTTCTTTTGCGTCCACTATGAGGTTCCCATCAATTATTCGGCTAAAGGGAAGTTGTATATATATGATCTGTATAATCACAAGGCCATTTTGGGGCGATCAATTCACAAGACTTTTTGATGGAAAGTCATTGAAAAATGGCGGAGACATTTGTCCTAAGTCTTTTCTCACGGTTTTTCCCTCTAAAATAAGATACAAATAAAACTTATGGAGTGGCTCCACGTTAACGCCACGTAAAAGGCTATGTGGGTATAAAATAGAGATGGACAGAATAACAAGAGAGAGGAAGACAGAAAACATTTTTGATGTCGTTCAAGAGGACCATTACAGCTTCTTGTAGTAGAAAAGATTTTGGAGCCAAACTTTTTGACATTTGGCAGACTGTTTCTTGGGTTGTCCCCTCTTTTTTTTGCGGCTTATTCTTTATATACTGTATACAGAGAGGAATGTGTGTCTCTGTATGATGTGATAAATGAGACAGAGAAACTGCCAAGCAAAGGATAAGGGGCAAGTGACGTGGAGGACAAGAGAGACCAATTGATGTAAAAGCATTTTCTTTAGAGCACGTTGTAATTTTTTGTTGTTGTATAGAGCGTGTACACATGGTTTCTTTAATCCTCCCCTTTTAGATTTTCTTAGTAACTTTAGCACTTCCTTTTTTAAGGCCCTATTGTTAATTGTGTGTCAAAAGAAACGTGAACATGAAAATATTACATTGTGTTTTTGCTGGTTCTTCTTGCAGAGAAAGACATCAATGAACAATGTGTTGAAAGAGCTAATTAAGAAGTTGTAAGGAACTTAGAATTAAGTTAAACGTAAAAAGAGGAATGCTGATAGGAAGAAGTGAATAATCAAAATTGGATGAGAAGAAAGCAAAACAGGTATCAAGCCTCAATCAAGTATCTAGGAAGTACTTGGTATTATAAATGCAAATATGAAGTATGGAAAAGTAATAGAGACGAAAATAGTAACAGCGGAACTAAAATTTATGTTTTCTACGGAGCGACGAATAGACTTAAGGAAAATATTAATTCAGTACTGTGGGAAGGGTATTGTGTTATATGGATCAGAAATGTGAACTTTACGACAGATTGGGGAAAAGATGATTGGAAGTCTTCAAAATGTGGAAAAGGGGAAAATTAGGAAAACAAGCAGGACATGAAAGGTACGTACTGAAGAACATTATATATATATATATATATATATATATATATACTACTTATATATGTTATAAGCTTCCCTTACACATGAGCCAATGCTACTTTTGTCGTAGTTTTAAACTTGTGAATGTCCAGTATAATCCTTTTATAACTTCAAATGAAGGAGATGAGGTTATGAATTAGATAAGACATGAAATAATAGTGTACACAATGATGATTTTATGTGCAACGGATGTTATATCAGGAGAGCATGTTCTTTAATTAGTTTATTTTGAGTTAAAGGTTCTGCCCAGGGATCATTAAGAAATGTAAAATATTTTTCATAAATCGCCCAGTTAGTAGTGATTTGGACGATAATGGGCGGAAAAGAGGAGAGGAGGATGTACAACGAAAAGATTCTGGTTTAAAATTAGTACATTGGATTTAGACAGTTTCAACCCACACTATCAGTGTCAAAATGCTGCCAATCTAGGGTGACCAAACGTCCCGGAAATCTGGGATTGTCCCGGTTTTTTGGCATTAGGTTCCAGCGTCCCTGGAAATGATTTTCGGGACTCTAAATTTTCCCGATTTTTCGAACAGTAAATTGTGATGTCGTAAGTAACTACTGATAGATCACTTTTCATGCAATGTGTTCCGTTAATATGGTACACATTCTATTATTTTTTACGTTTTCATGCAACAATAAATTTCGCCAATTTCCTATCTTTTCACCGACTCTCTTGCTCCATTATGCAAATGAATTATTAAGCTTTCACATTATTGGTCAATTCGTCAGCTTATTGTCTATTCAAACTGCGCACGAATAGTTTTATACTGATTCCACATTTGACTGGCATCTGGAGTTGAAATTTGAAATTTTGCTTTTATTAGGATAAGGGTAAATAACGTAATGAAAGACTCTTAGGACATAGAATAGTCTTAGGACAGCTGTAAATGTGGAACGAGATGTCCCGGATTTTCAAAAATGAAATTTGATCACCCTATGCCAACCCATGAAGTTATTTAAAAATAATAAACAAACAGATATGGTCAAGCAAAAATATATTGATACCATATTAACTGGATTGGGTTTTGGAAAATATATAAATAATCCACCTATTATAGCTCAAAAGTCTTTTTGGAGCTTATGGGTTCAACATGGTTTTGTAGCAGAAATAAGGAGTGACGTATAAAAGCTTATTGAAGATTTACAAGTGCCAATCACTTAGTAAGAGTTCAATCAAAGCTAAAAACACTTTAGCTGAGACAAATTAATCAATACTATGTATTTATATATTGTTATGTCTTATTTTGAATAATGTGAGTTACTTTATTTGTTATGATCATTAATGAAGTGAATTTCTTGTTAAATCATGAAATGAAGTTTCAAACTTAAGACAATACTTTAAAACATTTTTATAATATATGAACGTTTAAGTTCAGTGGCGATTTGATAAAGTTAGAAAACCATTCGTTACGAAAGGAAGAGTGTGTAAAGTGGAGTACCATTCTGTTCTCGGAAGGGAGAGTGAATTGTCAGATACCCAAAACAAATAGAAAATGAAAGAACATGATAATTTTAAGATTCAAATGTATAGGTCTAAACCTTAATAGCTAGAAGGAATGATTGATGTTAGTTTTATATAAATGATTATAATTGCAAGAAGTTATGGAAGTGAGTTCAACTTGTCTCCGTACGGTAAATACTTGGATATATGTGTTGAGTAAACTACAATGGAAATTATGGAAATAACTTTTAAAGATTGTTGAATTGATTATGGTTCAATGACATGTATGTGAGAAAGCATAAGTAAGTTGGTATTTTATGTGTGAAATACAACATATTTGGAGAATGTGTCAATAATGTAAACATAGGATTGTTTACATTGTTGTCCTCATCTGTACCAGTTCAATATGAGAGTAAATACGAACCAGATTAAATATATCAATGATATTTATTAAATGTTGTCACTTATTCATGAACTACTTAATTAAGGAACAGCCTAGGGTGTGTTTTAGATACCACATCGAGTTGGAAATGAAACGTAACCTAATTATTCGGCTACCTAATAAAGTAATAATCTAATATCTAACTCGGTGTTTTCAGCTTGAATTTGACTTGAGCTGCATTCATTTTTAAAGTAAGTTTACTCATCCAAGGCTTTGATATAAGTTTAAATTTACAAAGTTTAAACATTTTTAATTATCAATTCAGATTTCAGAGCAGTGTCACTATTGGGAAGCTGATCACAAATGGAGGATAACAACACTCGGCGAGCACTCATTAGGGCCAAGGATATGAAAGACAGTAAATGGCTGGGACTCAGTCTAAATGAAATTCAGCAGACGAGAATGAGGAAAATCCTAGTCTAAGTGCAATTCAGCAGACGAAAGTGAAGAAAATCCTGAAAACCTTAGTCAGGATGGTTGGAAGTAAAGGATTTGAACCTGCATACCTCCTCATTCTCGATCCAAAGTTATTTATGAACAAAGTTTTTTGGTCAAAAGCGTTGATTTGTTTTAAAGATTTGACCTTAAATTCTTAAATTGCCAATTCACTTTTAACTCTCTTTGTAACGAGAGTGGAATTATTAGAGTGTACACAAAATTAGATGTAAAACGTGGGCGCATGAAATAAACTACAATTTGGCTGCAACCACGAACTGAACTTGCTCTGCTTTTAAAATTGCCAAGAAACACCTACACCGGTACCACAGGAAGTTAGGACTCGATGTATTGCTTTGTAATTCGCTTATTTTCTTTTGCTAGGTACATGTGATGGAAGGTGTTATTTGGCATAAATGTAACATACATTTTAGCCCAGAGGGGTGCCTACACATTGCGTGCATAACATCGACCATCGTCCACTAAAACTTAACTTACACAAATTTGCAGGTAATTTGTTTTCCTCTGACCACAAATTCTAACTGTGAAGGTAATGATGTTAACAATTGCAAACGTGTTCTGCACGTGCTGATGGGCGTGGTATGGATTTGCATCACAGTGGTTTGTCTAGTCTATGAAAGGTAAAGTCTTATTACCAACATAGATGAGACAACTCACATTCCCAGAACACATATATGGAAGAAAAAAGGCAGTCGGTTAATTTCGTGCGGATACAACACCAGAGGAAACGGTAAGCGTGTTATCTTGACCATATGGGAGATGGAAAACCCATGTAAAACGAAAATAAACAAACAGTTTGGATTTTCGCGAAAAAACTGACAAATAGGTAGGTATTTCAACACTATGAAAAAAAGAACAGTGGAAAGAAGACTTCGCGTGTTGAAGTGATGCTGTGGAAGCTGCTGTCCTGGTGTGCGACGGCAGAAAATTACCTGCCGAAGTTGCTCCATTCATCAACCTCCCTGCATAGCTGTAGAAAAAAAATATAGCGAAAAGAAATGAGAAAAATATTTTAAAACTAGAGTTTGTGTGTGGCTTCTCTTCTACACTTTTCTTTTGCACTGCTTTGGTTCAATTCCAGCGCGAGCTTTTTTTTTTATCTGCTCCATTTTCTTCACACGAAATAGATCATCCTATCGTTTAGCTTCGTGAGAAAAGGTCGTAAGTTCAGCATTTTCCTTTAATGAAGAAGACTGAGTACTTTCAGGTATACACAAAACGTGACTTCTGGCTTATGCCGTGTTGTAGAACGGTGGATGTGACTATGAGAAATCATGCGGAAACAATGTGGCGACATCTCACATTAAGTTGGATTTGATTTTTCCTAAATCTTTTTCGTAGCATTACATTCAAGTTGATGGTTTCGGAGAAAGCAGCCTGCAAGTTTTATATCTGAATATTTTCCTGCACAAAGAGCTGTGAATTTCGCATTTCGCTTAACTAATGTAATTATTTCTTTCAGGGTTTGACCCTGGGGTAGTAAAAACTCCTAAACTATAAAAAATACACCTCGAAAAGATCTTTTAAATAAGTAATAAAACACTCTCTGTAGATGAACCGAGACCCATTGTCTAGTCGTATCGGTCGAATACGTCGGATTAGCACTGACGAGCCACGCAGGTTGGAGTCTGAGTACATGGAAAAATTCAAGGCGATCAGGAAAGTAACAAGTGCGACAAAATCCAAGAAGATGAAGTAATTAAAAGATACGATGGAACAAAACTGTAAATTTTCATTTAAGAACTTTATTTCTATGCATATTTTAGTATAATTACTTCTTCTTGTGAGTAATAGTGATGATAAGAGAATTAACAACCACGAAATGCCGTCGCGGACCGAGGAAGTCGTGTGGTCTGACGTATCAGGCTAGCGTTTCCATTGTAGCGGGTTCGAAAACCACCTGGGCCATGGATGTTTGTGGACTTTAACAAGTATTGCGCTCATAGAATTGAGACGGACCGAAATCAAATAGGTTATAAAATGACCGATAAAATATAAAGTTTACTTTAACGAAATTCTGTCGAACATAAGCACGTAAGCAATGTGAATAAGATTGATTACACATAAAGATGAAATCAAAAGCGACGTGCTCTACCTGTTTCTCCGTCGAAGTACTGTAGTTTCAAGTGACCTAAAGTTGTTTCTCAACTGCCGGGTTCCGATGAGTCTCCTATTTTATGAGACCATGTCTTTATCAAACGATTATTTATATTTATTTTAACCCTGCATTATCTCTAATAGCTAGGTTCAATACATGTTTTTCTATGATTCTTACTTACTAGAATGAGATTCAGTTAAGCCATTTCATACATCGAGGGCTTAGAGCCAAAGTAGCGTATCTACAAAAAAATTGTGTATTTTCAGATTTCTGTATCATTTTAAAGTACATTTTATGCTCTGTATTGTGACATAAAAGCGAATTTGTTCTGAAGTTGGGTTGTTACTGGGACATACAGACACCATAACAGATAATGTAAACTCATAAAACATTTTTGGTTCTCCTGAAAAGTTGTAATTTTGTAGATACGTTCTTTGCAGAAGAACAAGTACATGCCTAAGAAGTTTGCTTCCCTAATGTAAGTCGCCACTTCGAATGAAAATCAGTTAGCCCGAACAAACGCGCTGTTTTGTAAATAACAAGAAATTCAAAGCCTTATATTTCAATACAGTTCATTTCTTGATATCGCCTAACTCACATAACCTAGTTTACATCCGTTATAAACAGTGACAGCATGTATTTTTAGAAAGTTGATGCTTTTGCGTGAACTGTGGTTTCATTTTTCTACAGAATGATTAACACACGTTGAGATCGGACTATGTCGTGCATTTTTAAGCATTTTAGCTCGTTAGTTCAATGATTAGTTGAAGCAATCCGTATATTTTACATTCCTTGCGTGGTTCTTGCATGAATATATTTCTTTATTTACCAAATTCAGTGTTTATCACATTCATATATCATTTTACTTACTCTTAGTACATGTAAATAATAGTTTTGAAAATAAGATTTAAATTCCAATTTTCGTTTTCAATGCACATTGGAGGGAGATATCTTTTAACCTTTTTAAATGTATTTTGTACTGTAGTTTGACACTAATCCTTCTATGTTCATGTATTCGAAAAAAATCGTTTATTTATGGAAGACATAGCGTAAAGCCGGGAAAGTTTAAATGGTAGAATAGATTACGCAGCTCCTGGAAAGACGGGAATAAATTGGACTGACGGGTTGCGATTGAAGGACAAGTGAATACGTTACTGGCAGACTCGTCAGTTGAATTCCTGTGTTGATATAGAAGGTTGTCGCTGAAATTTATCATCAATTTTGTGTATATTTGCAAAGGAAATGTTTTAGTGTTAAATATGTATAAATCAAGGTGTACCTGAGCTAGTTCTTTATCAGAACTGGTGTTGTACATAGTTTGCGCTAATCTGGAAATTGACCCCCAAGCTATGTGGTGCGTAAACTCTTCTCCCTAATTAAGAGAGTTAGGTCAAGCGTCAAGTAGGAGAGTTTGCACATCCATTTAATGCAATGAGAGGAGAGATTGTACAAAGTTATGTATAAATAAGGGCTATATTTTGGTGTCATTTTTTTGTCCTGGACCACTACTTGACGGAGGAATACACTATGTAAAGAGTATAAAATTCCCTTCCTCTGACTACTTACGATTATATTGGTAAAGTTCATAAACACTGCCAAGAGTATGTAACATTTAGTAGGAATAGTCAGGCTGCTTTAGCTAATAATTGTTTGTAATAAAACAGTTTATAATGGTTTGGATCACAACAAGTAGTTTATATTTGGTTCGTACTATCGAATGTTATCTCATTCTCATCCTACCCATGTGGACAATCTTACCTACCCTAGTAGGAGAGTTTGAGCAAATTAAGTTTTTTTTTTAGAAAAAAATCATTATCATTAAGCAAATAATGACTTACGTATATCAGATACGTGCATAAGATACTGAAGAATATATTGCGTAATTTTTGAGACGTTTGAATACAAAATAGAATTCTATTGATTTTGTTTTAATTGTTCGCAATCTTTCTCGACTTTCCACTATATTACATTCCAGTAAGATGTGATTTTTGTCATCTAGGAACTTTTTAATGAAAAACATAATTCGTTTGGTAAAATGCAAAATAGGCGAAGTAAGAAACACCTGGTAAGATGCACAGAGGATTGCTTCCCATTCAAATACGAAAATTGCATGCGATTCGTTGCAGAGGGAGAGAGTGGGTAGAAACCAGTTTTGTTACAACCACTTTGGATGTTAATTTGTCTATTGCAAAACGCTTCCAAGACAAGGTAGTAACTTTATGAAGTTTATCTAAAGAGATGCCCACTGATACAATGAGCTTTAGAAACTGTTCATTCATTCCATATCCAGGTCCGTCTAATTTCATTAATATTCTTATTTACGATTAGCATACAAGAAATAGTTCATCAAATAGACAAATACACTTCCTTTCTGTTTTCCTCACTTTGCTCTCTAATTTCGTATTACATTTCTATGTTGCCATCATATGAATAATAGGACAGGATGGAACGTATGAACAGTGAACATTAAAGGAGAGATGGTATTCCCAAAAGAAAACACATGAATTCCAACTATTTAAATAGAAATTGTGAGACATATTTATGTTGTTTAGGGGTCTCTCACCTCACCTCTGTGCTATTAACAAGCACTGCATTCCGTAATATGTAGAGTTCTCAGTGAACATATGCAACGAAAGAGAAAAGAAATAGACGGAATGATCCACTTCTCGTGTCACTTCTAGTTTTGAAATTCACCCTTCTGAACGTGTAACTTGTCAAGCTTTTCTGGCAAACAAGCAGACAAGTTTCAACCAAACTTAATAAACAGCCACTGAAACATTCCTTTGTCGGTATCTAAAGATGAACTTCCTACCATTTTCTATTAATCACTGTAACCAAATTATTCACTTTGTAACTAAATGTAGCTATTTTGAATTCTCATGTAGCTACCAATAATCGTATAATTTTTTGTTGATGCATGGTATAGCCACTTTCTGCACTTGTTCTAGCCACACAATAGCCACATTCTTGCGTTCAAAGCATATAAATTCAACAATTTTTAGTTACACTTTAGCTATTTTTTTAATTTTCTACTGTTGGCAACATTGCTTTTACTCAAGTACATGTGTTTATGCACAAGGCTAGGGGAGAACATTTCATCCAGTTTTGTGGCAGGATGGAATTTTGCTCCTTCACTTCGAAAGCAATCAAATTACTATTGTGGATAAGTTAGCATGAAAAAAATATGAATAGTTATAATGAATGAAAAGTTACAATGATTCTTTTTAATAATTAAATCACAATTAAATAATTTATAATTAAATGTTCAACTTTTAGAAACAACAAAACTCTTCAACAGTTTATTGAAACAAGTTTATATATATTTATATATATAAATATATTACTTCCTTAAAATATTGCATATTTATTCCAGTGATAAACATTTACCTTCGTTTATCTTTTCATACATACAGCAGCGATTTAACAAATGATTGACAATTCACCTTACTAACACAATTATGCTCATTACACTATCAGGTATTTTGCCATATCTTATACAGTTCACGTAAAGTATTTAATATCTAAAAAATCAAATATTTATCGCAGGGATAAACATTAACATTTGCTTATATTTTCATACATAAAATGATGCTCTAATGATGATTTTGATAATTCACGATCAGGTATGTTGCTATATTTTCAACGGTCATAAATTGCCGACGATCAGACAGGATATACTTGTAAGCTGAAAACGACCTTTTGACGTTGCAAGTTGTCAGTGAAGCACATTTACTGGAGCAAGTGGTCCTGTCATGTTTATTTCGACTTACATTTATTTCAGAAAATATATGGGTACCTGGTATTCCCTTTAGGGAACCCCTTGCGCATCCATTGCACAATTTTATAATATGCTTTTTTTGACAGAACAGGTTTGAAGTCTTTTAATTAGTTCTACTGTTAATTGTGTTGGAAATATGAAGCTCTATAGTTTATTTTCCCACACTTTCGGGAGGCTATAGCGCCGAAACCAAGCATTTTGTACGCCCTAAATGGTTTATACTTTTTTCTAATTTCATGTCAGGAATCACGTGAGGTAGTTTCGTCGGTGCTGTTTTGCAACACCCTGTATATGTTAACAATCTTGAATCTCTCTCTATCCCATGGGAATTCTTTTTAATATAAAAGAAAAGCAAAGTCCAGAAAGAAAATTGCAAAATATGTTGGTTTATGTAAAATCAACACAAAGTATGTAACATAAAATTCAAATACAGAGTGGGCCAAAAGTAGCCTTGCAGTTGTTTCACCATTGGTTTCACGTATTCAATCTATTTTTTTAAATCAATAATTCAAAACCAGTATTCTGTACCATTTTAGAAATGGTATTAAGCAATGTCCTCAAATGTCTTTGATTTTTATTGTCTTTTTTATTTTTTGCATTTAATTTTCAGCAATGGCAAACAATTTTAATCCTACTAAGTGTAATGCTGCTTTTGGCCCACCCTGTGTAATGTTACAATTCATGAAAAATTCTACTTTCTTGCTTTCTATATGACTCCAAATAGAAAATGTAATTACATAAAAATCCTAGCTCTAAATGACGAATGCTTGCCAGAGATAACTTCTCACGACAGGATCTATAATAGGTAAGTGTGGATCTGTTTTGTGTTCAAAGCACTATGACAGACCAACACTCGATCTCTTCTTTCAGTGAAGCAGTTCTTCATCATCACTTCTGACTTCATGGTATCTCGATTACAGGACTTTCCCACAACGTCCATCCTGCACACACACACACTAAATCAGAAAAGCGGAAATTTTCACTATTTTTTTTTA
>JAGDQP010053270.1:0-13597 GCA_022664845.1 Lepisma saccharinum | reverse complement strand
ATGGCGATTGTTTGTTACTGCGGCGATGAACTTGCGAGTTCCGTAAGGCATATAGTTAGTTAAATAATGTAATTTATTGAGACTACAATACTAAATAATAATAATAATATAATAATAATAAAGCCAATTATTGCATTAAACAATATTACCGTTACTGTTTTTGAATGTAGAAATAAAAATATATTCTTTGTTATTTTTGAGAAAAAAATAATAAATGTTTTATGAGTTCTAAAATATAAAAGTAATGATTTACATTATTGGGGAGAAGATAATAAAAAAAAATCAGGAAAGAAAGCGAGATATCATATTCGTCCAGACAACGAATACATAGAAGCAAGATTATTGAATTGTATTGTATGAATTCGTCGCTAAGCTTATAAATTAATAGCACATTGAATTCGTCAAAATTATATGTAGGTTACGGATATTACGTATATTTTCTACTATATGATAAACACACACGTATTATATAGTGTGCTTATGGTCATATACAGCAAAGTGAAAAATGTTAACCCATAGTAAAGGACGTATATTAGCAACAATAATAATAACAAAAGGAATTATAGTGGAATAAAATACTTCTTATGTACGGTGTAAATTGAATCATACATAATTACAAAAATAAATAAATAGCTGAAGACATGCCTTGCTAAAACTATATTGAAAAAAAAGAAAAAAAAAAGAGATGGTTAATAAGGAAGAAACCACACGAACATAAACTTTTCAGAGACAAATATTTACCATCTGCCAACAAGGGATTTATATGGCAATTTGTATGGTAATCGTTTAGTTTTCAACAACATTGCTAACGACTTTCTCGTATTGGGCAAATTTCATTCTTAAATCGCATCAGAGTTAGTCTTCTTTTTAAAATTGATGTTTCGAAACACATGCCAAGGGGGTTTTTTTTTCTGTAGGACGATAAATGTATTTTCCTTGGAACACGTTCAATTCCGATTGCTTAACAAGTTGAAACAAGTCTCGAAAAACCATAACAACAAGGAAACACAGGTCTCTTAGGGTTACTGTCAAACAAATTCTCCTGTGCTTAACGTGGAAGTTCTTTTCTTGAGAGACCAAATATGAAAATTAGCCAGATTGATAGATTAATTATTTTATAGAATATGCATGTCGTGTCAAAATTGCACCAGGAGCTAATATTATCGTAGTACTGCATACTTACGTATTAATAAATCTCCAAATGTCTGGTTGAAAAACTCAAACTTCTTTCCAATGTCTTTTCAATCATTTATAGACATCGTCTAGAATAACAACAAATGGAAAAGCATTGAAGTTTATACAAAAGGAAGATAAAAATAAGTGTAGAGAAGCAGTGATTCTGTTATTCCCCCTCCTGAGGGGGTGTCCCCCTTAATTCTTCAGGGGCTTCCTTGCCTTTAAAATGTTACGCTCAAAAATCGATAGAAACAGTGCAGAACTCCACTTACACTTTTCCAAATTTAACTTTACACCCCACCCCCAAGCTGAAAATCCTGGCGGAATATCTGTAGAGAAGTATGGAAATGGTAGTTAAATAGAGTGTCTTTGCTTTGAGGACAGTGTGGCAGGATATAAATAGGAAGATAACTTTTTCAACGTTTATTTTATTTATTAAGAAGGAAACGTGGTTATGTCCAATTGAATCATCATATGCAAAAAGGTGATTTGTGACAAATTTTGAAAAATTGACTTTTGTGCAGCAGTCAACTTATGTAGGGTAGATACATAACCTGTGCCAAAAGGAAATATGTGACATTGTTCATTGTGGGTGAAAAAAAGGTTCAGAATTCGTGAAAGATGTAAAAAAAGGTGACATTTGCAGCACATGTCATCTTTTTGCAAAGTTCGTAGAGTGGCACCCATATGGACCCACGTTATGTTTACTGACAATGACAATCGCTATGACTTAAAAGAAAACATACAGGACATTACTCGCAGTCTAGCCTCAATATCACGTTGAATTTCGACAAAAATAAAGATACACAGTAAGATAGAGAAATATATTGCACTAAATATAGGCCTACTTTGAGAAATAGTCGAGTCAAGATAGTGTTTCTGCTGGAATTAGATCAAACAAAAATATTTCCTGGTTCATGGATGTATATCGTAAATTATGGATATGGATGTATATCGTAAATTAACATAACTAAAAAATCTATATTTTTGGTCCTTACACCATCAGCCGCCATATTGAAAATGTCGCCCATTCGACGTCTTGAATACAGTTTTTCGACATAGATGCGAAAATGGTGCACGATACGGAAATCATGTATATAACATACGTTAAAAAACACAACATTTTATACATTTTTTTTTATACGACCCATCGTTTGGCTACAATTCGAATGTCTTTCCCGTTCTCGTTATTTTAAAACCCCTTCTTTTAAGACTTGTTTTGTTTTAAACAATAAATAAGTGAAATAAAGCTCAAGCTATGAATGATTTCTATGCAGACTTGTATACTACAAATTCTTCATAAAAAAATTAACTTCGAAAGCATATATTGGGAGAGGTAAAGGAGGGGATTCTTTCTGTATTTAGTATTGAATCCGCCAGGGCATAACCGGTAATTTGCTTGGTGTAACTGAGGAAAAACCTCTGTCAAGATGGTCGACCGTTCGTATTGATTGTTTATCATGCAGACAAGGCATTTTCATTCATTTATATCAATTACGTACAATAATACTACACGGAAAAGATAATAATTCGCAAAAAGGTGATATGTGTACAAAATTTAAATGTGTTTATTTTAATGAAACATGTTTTCTCTTTCACATTCCCATTTGTAAGAGCTATTCAGTTTTTGCGTTGCCGGTAAAGTTTTGTTTTTGTCACATATCACCCTTTTGCATATGACGATTCAATTACAGTTTTAGATAAAAGTAAATTATAATGTAGATTTTTATCGCACTGAAACATAGTTAAAACATATTGTCAGTTCAGCGATAAAGTGTAAAATATATGTTATACTAAACACATGTAAAAAAACACAAAATAAATAAACCAAAATAGAGACAAGTTTAAAATTATACAGATGTATAATTAGATTGGTGATCATTATCATCTATGCGTCGAATAGTTAGTTTCATTTTTATTTACTTTTAATATTTTATTTATTTATTTTTGCCACTGCATTTTATGAACACTACAGAGTATATAGACAATTTTTTAGCTTCAGAATCGTTTTATTATTTCACTCTGAGAATTTCCTCGACTTACACATGTTAACTCACGGAGGGTCAAATAAATAAACTAAAACTTACCTAATTTTCTGCCCCCAAATGTAGAATCTTCTAAAATTGTTGTTAATATTTTTGACAATACTAGCAATGATTTAGAAGATTCTACCACATTTTGGGTCAGAAAATTAGACAGCTTTATTTATTCCTCGACTTAGTTCAAATTTTTCTACCTCATTTTTATTTCAGATAGTCATTTTCTTACTCAATATGAATTTGAATTTTAAGGCATTTAGGTAACTATGGCTCAGGCCGTATAGATGATGATGGGGTAAATTGGTGGAATGAAAAAAGTGGGAGGAAACGGGAGCATCCCGAGAAAACCCACCACGCACACGGAGTTTGTCCACCACAAAGCTTACATGGTATGAGCAGGGATCGATCCGACGACTCCTAGCACCAGAGGTGAGCGCTCTACCAACTCAGTATGAGAATCACATTCTCCACATGGGTGACTTTTTTAAAATTTCAGTTTGAGCTTTCATACAGCTCAAAAAGCCTTTGTTTTGTTATCCATTCTTGTTGAATTTTCTTTATGAACTTTAGGCATTTAAGGCTCAGGCCGGGATAGGGGAGGAAAAAGGATTGGGAAAGGTGTTCGCCAGTGCCTATGTTGAAGGTACCGTCCCGGCATTTGCCTGGTGTAACTGAGGAAAAACCCTGCCAAAACCTTAATCAGGATGGTCGGTTTCTGGAATCGAACCCACGACCTCCCGAATGCTACGCCAACGCTCCACCACCAAGCTAAGACGGCTCGGTATCCATTTTTGTTCTAGTACAAGTTACTTGAAATTGAATTGGAGAGAGCAAGTGTATGCAGTTATTAATTAATTTATAGAGAGATGGCGAGTCTATAATGATGCATTATAGACTCTCGAGCATTATTAATGCAAAATTCTCTAGAATAAACCATTCTTTCGAGATTGCCTTAAACTCCTATCAGCGAAGAATGATATATTTGAGATTAGAATCAACTGTTTAAATAGTAAAATATCAAAATGTAAGCAAATCAAAACAATACTTCACACGTTATAATAGTGCTTTAATCTGACATATATAAATTTTCCACTAGTGAAAGACAGGGACTTATTTCTGCCAAATCCGCTAAATGTACAAAAATCTAAACTCACATCTAAAATTTCCCTTTTCGCATTACTTTCAGAATGTTACAAAATCTCAGTAGACTTGGTTTGAAATTGAAGAAATAATATTAAGGGTCAGTTCTACAATCGACCGCTAAACTTCTAGTCAGCGCTAAGTTGAGGGCAAGTCTGATTTTGGCCAGTGAGAGTGCACAAAATAGAGAGTTGGCCTCAACTTAACGCTGATTAGAAGTTTAGCGGTCGATTGTAGAACTGATCCTAAATCTCACTACTACATCTAAAACAGACGTACCAACTTTGTGTTACACTTGTAAACGAAAGAGAGAGAGAGAGAGAGAAAAGAAAACGGTTAAAGCTGTTAACTATAGTGTATTGAACTAAACCTGTCTAAAACAATTAACAAAATGTTACTATGGGTCAAATTTAAAAAGGAATGGTTGTATAGTATTTAATTGAAATAGACGAAATATAATTCATCAATAAAAGAAAGTTTAAAATATGGAATGTGTGTGTTATTTAATTAAAGAGTATAATGATTTGCTTAATATTTCGTGGTCCTGACTTCATGTAGATCATTACTTTCGTAAACCATTCTTTGCTTAATACAATCTGTACTTTTTAACAAGTCTGAAATATTATGTGAGGAAAATTTGAAATGTTTTGATGTGCCTGAAACTGGATATTCGCTTTTAGCATCCCTGACGTGTCCTATTTTTTTAATTGCATCTCTTTGTCATATATATCTATATATTGTTCGTTATATTAGTATGTGATTTCATATACTACACTACCTGAATCTTGTGGAACAAAATAACTATTCTGTTGGGTGACATTTTTATTCAAAGATTTTGGTGGAATCAAAGCTAAGATTATGTTCCTTAGATGCTCTCTTGTTTATTAGTAATGAAATGGTATAGAGCAGCGTTATCGCAAACTATCTTCAAGTACGGACCAGTTTTATTACTCTGTATGTTCAACGGACCAAGGGCAAGCCCGGAGGACCACAGTTTGCGGAAAGCTGGTATAGAGGGATACCTATTCAGATTTTGGCTCCATTTGTGGACAAGTATCGATAGATTTAACTTTTCGAGATTTTGTTTGACTTTATGATACCAATTTATTCAATTTCATTAATAATTATTTAGTAACCTGCTACGGATACGAATGTGGTTGATGTGTCATTGCAAAGGTCTCGGCAAGCTGAGATCGAAGCACACGAACCGTCTTAACTGGCAATGGGTTGGTGTTGCCAACCCATTTTTTAAATTTATTTTTTCAAACTACTTTTATTCCATTAGACCTACCTGCACCCAAATTGGCATAAACATTATTCGCCACAATTGAAAATTACTGTGAATGTGTCCCCGTCCCAAAGGACGCCAATTGCCAGTTTGCCAATGCATGCCCAAAAAATATATCTCTTGAACCACAAGGTGTAGAGCCGTAGTTGAAGTGCTGTTGGAAAGGTTTTGCCTAGACTAGCTCAGAGCCACCGGAACAGTCTTGAGCTGGCGTCGTGGTTGTCAGTTTCCATATCGGTAGACATATCAGCACCAAAATTGTCATAAACATTATTCGACACAATAGAGAAATACTAGTCGAATCTCAGCCCTAACTTGTTTATACAACGTATAGAATATAAACTCGTTGACAACCTAAGTTTGCAGTGACGTCACGGGTGAACATGAGAGCCAACTCACCGTGCTAAACAAAATGATGTAATATTGCGCAATATCTCCCGTAAATGTCATTGCAGTTTTTTCATAATTTATCTACAACAGTCTTTCAAAATATGTTGAGTCCTATTCTAAAAGGTTCCAAAACTACCATGTATTATCAAGGACGCACTTAAAATATTATTCCAATTCCCATTAATCCAAGTTTTTAACCTTGTAGTCAAAATGTAGAAAGAAAAACATCTCAAATTTGTGTATGTACACAGTCGCCATCTGTTGCAAACTAAACGTTCTTAGTGGGTAATTCAACAGAAAATAATTCCTAAATCTATTATAAATGATTCACGCAGATATTTAATGCATTGGTTTACACTTCTTCATGTCTTACAGTCTTATAAGGAAGCCTTAATTTCATATATCAGAGTTAAAGTATTCTCAGACAACGAAGTTAGCATTGCAAGTGATTACGTAAATATATATACAGGGTGTCCCAGTCATATGTCCTGGGGGAGATGATTTGTCACACCAAAATAAGAATAAAAGTTCCTATAATCATGGGTCCGATTTCGCATCGTTTTGGAGATAGTGTTTCCAACTTGGAGCCTAAAGTCGACGCCTCACAATGGGAAGAGAATGAATAATTCTCAATAAGTCATAAACGACGGATTGAATGAAGATTTCGTTTGCAGAAATTTGTTTCTATCAACATGGTGGATATCAGGAGTGAAAACACGATGTCACCGTACTGTCTGTGTTGCCAACCTGGTATAAAGTTTGAAATTTTCAAATAGCACAACGTCGTGTTATTGGGTATTTGGCATCCTCTAGTGATTATAAACAACATACATAAAGCACACACCGCAGTGTTGCAAACTATGGATGAAATATCTTTTGAAATTACGTAGTTTGTATAAAATGGCGAAAATCTTACTATCTGGTCCATAGATTGCAACACTGGGGTGTGTGCTTTGTGTATATTGTTTGTTATCACTAGAGGGTGCCAAATACCTAATAACACGACGTGGTGCAATTTAAAAATTTTAAACGTTATACCAGGTTGGCAACACTGACAGTCCAGTGACATCGTGTTTTCACTCCTGATATCCACCATGTTGATAGAAACAAATTTCTGCAAACGAAATTTTCATTAAATTCATTGTTTATGACTTATTGAAAATGATTTTCTCTCCATTGTTAGGTGTCGACTTAAGGCTCCAAGTTGGAAACACTGTATCTTCAAAACGATGCGAAATCGGACTCATGATTGTAGGATTTTTTTATTCATATTTTGGTGTGACAAATCATCTCCCGAACTATTTGCGCATATGACTGGGACACCCTGTATTCAATTTATGCTGTTATATCAGAGAGATGGTATGGTACCAGTTGCAGAAGTTACTTTATAAGAAGGAATACAGTAAAAGCATTATTACTTTTAATTATTTTTGACAATATTTTTTGTCAAGTTGTATCAAGAACATGGGATTATTTATTTGCACAGATCAAGAAACCGCTTTACTATTTAACTAAATGTTGCAAACTTTTATTATTTTTGTCACAATTTCGTCCATTCTGCTTTATTAATAGCGTGCAAGAGTACCAAAAGACCATCCTTGCTACTCAAAATTCTTTCGTCATGAAGAATTACAGATGCAAGTTGGGATAGCTTATTCGTAAGGGAGTTAGAACTGTTGCTATTACGTCACTGCAAACTTAAGTTGTCAAAGAGTATAGTTCTTATTATTCTGAATGTGTAGAACTTATATTAGGATGTGGAGTAGAGTGTAGACACAAATAATTTTATTATTGTCAAAAGAGAAGCATTAATATCTCTTGAAGACAAACGCTCTAGCTTAGTAGAACACCGAGAACTTGTTTTGTGATGCTAACCAGTTTCAATGATCTGCCATTTCCCTTAATTTTCAACTCGTGCACTACACCACTGAATCGTGCTAAGCTTTCAGTTACCATTTTAGAGCTGTAATCATGTGAACAAAGTTCCGAATTTGTATACCTTCTTGGTAAGCAAAGACAATTACAACCCCGAGAACTTGTGCAAGAATTTTTCTCTTTAAACGCATGAGTCATTCGTATGACATAAAAAGGTAAATAGAAGATTTTCTTGTCTTCATAATTTGAAGAAAAAATCTGCCATTCTTTATGACAATAGAAATACCATAAAACTTGCTAGTGGTTCCCGTGATTTCCAGAAAAAATATTTTTCCTAATTGTATGGACATAAATAGTCATTCTTTTGCATTCAGAACGTCGTGGTATGCGGTGTTGTTGAAACACAAGCTAACATTGTGTTAGTTGCTAACAAGAAACCATTAATACTTATCCTAATACGTAAATATACAATTAAGGAGCTATTTTCAAAAGGACGCATGTCTAATGACGCAAAGTTTACAGTAGTCGTAAGAAATATTAATTCTCTGGGAGGATGTGCACATTAATTGCGAGAATTATCTAATTGTAACTAGAAACACTGACTAAGTTACAGAATTAGATCATTTACACAATTATATTATTCGCCATTCCAGAGAAATACATATTTTTACGCTTTCTGTAAAATTTGCGTCACTGTACAAAAAAATAGGTTCCTCAATTTTAATATTATCCCAATTATTTTGAGTCGAAGAGAATGAATATACAATGATTAGTAAAGTAATGTTATACTGTCAAAATATAATACTGTCCGATAGAAATAATCAGGGTGTCTACCATCCTGGAAAATCTGGAATACTCAGGAAATTTTATAAATCTGGGAAACTCAGGGAATTTTATAATTTATGAGGGAAACTTAGGGAAATTTATGAGGTGGGACTGTTCACAGTTGGTAAGAGCACTCACTGCCCCGGCAAGGCGAAGGTCGTGAGTTTGATTCCCATTGCTGACTGGATTTTTTCAATGTGTTTAAATCCTCTATTTTAAAGAAATTATCTCCTTTTTCTAGTTGAGAAATACCAATAATGTACAAGATGTTTGAACTCGGTGGCGTTGGGATTTAAAAAATGTCATTATGTATTATTTATATGTTCTACTATACTAAGAACTCAGGGAATTTGAAAAAAAAATATCATGAAAAACCTGAAAACTCAGGGAATTTTAAGTCATTAGATTTGTAGACACTATGAATAAATCCAAGTATGAGTAGTGTGAATAAACTAAAGATTTAGAATTTCTGCAACACAAAATATTTCCAATCATACTAAATAGCTTTGCTTTTTGTTTTCTCTCTTTCAGATAATTCCATTTGCCTTGGTTGGCACGAACCTAATAAGCCTTATCAGTGGCTTCATTATAATGAAGCGTTGTTACGAGCCAAAAATTTTGGTTCCGGATTGGTGGCCTTAGGTCTTAGTCCTTCTGCAAGAACTTTCGTTGGTATTTATAGTCAAAATTGCCCAGAATGGATCCTAACAGAACAAGGTGCTTATTGTTATTCCATGGTCATCGTCCCGTTATACGATACCTTGGGACCAGATGCATGTGCATATATTATCACCCAAGGTAAGTTTTTCAAGCAGTGATAAATAATTACGTGTATGAAAGGTTCTGAAAAGAAAAGAAGCATGTAATATTAAGAACAGTAAGAAATCAGTGACTACGGAGGTGAGAACCTTTACTAGGAAACATAAATGTACGAAAGAAAATAATCATTTTCATAGGATTATAATTTGTATCACATACAATAATTATCCTCTTCAAAATGTAATATTATTTAGCAATCGTTTTTAACATTTCAAACAAAATGAAGTACCTTATATGAATGCGCTATTAAAGCAGAGTTGAAAAGAACAAAAAGTTTTTGTACCAATGCAAATATTGTTTTATATTGGGAATTATATCAGCAGTTAATTAATGAAATGACTTAAATTATTTGTACATTTTTCTCCCCGTGATATCACCTTTGTAGTCAGCTATGAGTAACGAAGGGGAAAAAAAAGCACGAAGGTGATAATTTTACTAATGATTGTCCAGAAACTTTTAATTGTATTTACAGATACAGTTGAATTTCTTTCACATGTGAAAGACACTTTTAAGACTGTGCCATAACTGGCGATTTATGGCTCTCAACATATTCCTTTTGCTAAAAATTAAATACCACAGAGGTGAGATTTTAGCTTCACACTAGAGAATTTTTTAATGGTTTACAGCAAATTGCAAGCATAAAACGAAACATATTTGTATTATTTCTTTCGGAATAAAAATAGAAATAATACTTCCTACACCGCAGTAGCTATTTACGTCAGATCTGCATCAACGTTTCATTTGTACGAACTTAATCTTTGGGTAACGGAAGTGCGAGGACAAACATATTCCTCGTGGAAAATTATATATAATAACGTGCTTTTTGTATATAGACTACTACAGAGCTAAAGAGTTTAAGTTACTCTTGCTTTTCCATGATGTTAAGTGGTCCATTTTATTGTAAATAAAAATACTGTAGCATACAGTAAGTACAAAACTGTATTGATGGACACGGCACGGAGGTGAGGTCTCACGCCTTGTGGACCAAAATATGGGACCTTAAAATTCTTAAAACTTGTTCAAACATATGAGAACTGTTTCATCACACGGCAATTTAGCTATGTGCGAAAGGATTATATTTCTAAAGTTTGTTTTCAAACTCCCATCCTCCCGGGACATGAAAATACACAGGAACGGGCGTAAACCATAGTGCTGTCACCGCCCATAAAATTCATTTTATCTTATGAAAATACACCTTTTGCGGAGAATCACGCAAATATGATTTCTTGACGTTTGGCAGTGAAAGAAAGAAATCGAAAATTCCCCAACACTAACCAATAACCAAATCTGTATTCTTAAAAACTGTCGCCCTTATTGAAGAATTATTTAAATTAAATATTAGTTACCACATTCTTTTAGTTTTGCAACGGGAATACACAAATATTTGAATACATTTGGGGATTTAGAAAAACACCGAATAAATATTTAAAAGAGTAAATAAAATTAGTGGTCTAACTGAACATACAATAGTGATATTCTTTGTTAAAAAGAGGAATCTCATCTTATAGCATTTTTAGTTTACTTTGAGTTTTCATGACGATTTCCCATAATTAAGGATTTATTCGGGTTTTACGTCGTGTATCTATATCTCTATCTATGTATAAGATGCTAAATTAAGGTAGAGAAAAAGGCAAATGTTAGAATACAAAGATGGACGTGCATGTACTTCACAAACACAATAAAAACACGGCAATGTTTCACCGAAGGCGTGTTCCTGTAATAAGCAAGGAGACAGACAGAAAGGACTGGTACTATGGGGACGGGAAAGCTGCTAAGTAACGTCTATAAGATGGTAAGAAGGTATAAATAAAAGTACTTACAGAATACTTAGACAGGCGTACACGAACATCACAAAGACAATAGAAAAGCGGCAACGTTTCGCAGAAGCGTGTTCACATGAACATCACAAACACAATAGAATAGCGGCAACGTTTCGCAGAAGCATGTTCACATGAATATCACAAACATAATAGAAAAGCAGCATTGTTTCGCAGAAGCGTGTTCACATGAATATCACAAACACAATAGAAAAGCGGCAACGTTTCACAGAAGCGTGTTCACATGGATATAACAAACACAATAGAAAAGCGGCAACGTTTCACAGAAGTGTGTTCACATGAATATCACAAACACAATAGAAAAGCGGCAACGTTTCGCAGAAGCGTGTTCACTTGAATATCACAAACACAACAGAAAAGCGGCAACGTTTCGCAGAAGCGTGTTCACATGACAAGAAAGAAAATGGACAGAGAAGACTGGCGAGAGATTTGTGCTAAGGGCAACATGGCGACTCTTTAGCACCAGCTCTCTGTTCATTTTCTCTCCTATGATATGAACACGCTTTTATGAAACGTTGCTGCTTTTCTGTTGTGTTTGTGATCTTTCGTGTACGTCTGTCTTTTTTATCCTTAATGCACTTTTTTATCATCTTATATATAAGCCTTAAAATTGTTTCAGCATCCTATCTGTTGACATCATCAGAGACGTTATGTATCGATTAAAAGCTTGGGACCTTGTTCTCCAAATTTGGGTTTGATTCAGTATTGTTTATTGAAGTATGTGTTTGGCATTTATTTAAGCGGCAGCAAAATGATTTTGCTGTTGTACCCGGAACTGTTAAAGTTTTGGGAGTATTTTTAACGTTTGCTTATTTTCCTATTTGTTGGTACATTTATGATGACTTTGATGCTTCTTTTTAGTTGAACTACCCGCAATCGCGTTGTTGTTTACCAGAAATATTGTTTTGTTTTTTTAACCGAACCTAATTGACGTAGTATGTTTTTATTAATATACTATTTACAAACTATTTTGAACAGTAGTTTTTAATTTGGTTTAATTTTAAACAAAATTTTTGCAGTGATTCATATTTATCAACATTGTTTTCAGAAAAAAAATAAGCATTTCTTTTCTCTAATACAGAAACGACGTGTAGGAATATTATTACTACACTTACTATGTTACTTCATTATACTCTATAGTAAAATGTACGTAGAAAAATACAGTACATGCATTTCACTATTGAAAAAACAGTTCATATTAAATATAAAGTTGCTCCGGATTTTGAGTAACTTAGCTTTTTTCATGATATGTTCAAAGCTCTGTTGACTGCAAAATAAAACACAAAAAACATAATTTCTCGATTTCATACTGTTGATTCCGTCACGAAAATCTTCATATTTTAAGTAAATGAAGACATCTATTATCCAGATCTCTATTTCAGTAAATATCTACAGGGTGGCCAGAAGGTCTCTTAACACGTGCAATTATTTCCTTTTTAATTCCAACTTCTGCAGCACGCTTTCTGTTGATTTGCAGGGTGAACGCATCACTGACACACTAACTTCAGCACATGTTTCCCTTCGGGTTGATGGACAACCAGAGCGGAGGTGGGAGGCATCCAAAACATTCCCCAGGCGAAAAACTTTCTTCTCCCACGAGATCAAAGTCTGACGACTTGGTGGCTCCTTACCGAACCGTTCACCAAATCTATTCATCACCTGTGTCATATTTTCGTTGTTGTGCTTCCGTTCATGGACCCACACACCCAAGCGCTTCTTCAAAGTAAAGTCGCTGGTATCTGCCATTGTTGTTCACTAAACACAGAAAGGCGAGACAATGAACTGGTCAAGGCACAGACTTTATTCTCCTTCCGGGCGGTCACGTGGCAGTTACGCAGCAATCACGTTGCAATTCACGTGAGGAGGAGCACTGTTTCCATATCAATGATCAGGATGGGAGGTTCAAATCTTAAATATCTTACCATCTTACACTGTTACGCGCATTTGGTTCAGGTGTAAAGGGATTTTCTGGCCACCCTGTACAATTACGTTTAATTATCTGAAATATGCACAAAGTACAAGAGAAACAACAGTTTATATTTCCTTAATTTGATAAAAAAAAACATGTATTTCGTTAACTTTATCGAGTTTATGGAACGCTGTAGACGTTATATTTTACTTGTGGTGCAAAACAGAAACTGCAAATACATTTTTTAACCATCATCTTGTTTTCGTGTTATTTTTTAGTACTATGGTAAGTTCACAGT
>JAGDQP010053269.1:0-13597 GCA_022664845.1 Lepisma saccharinum | reverse complement strand
GATGATTGTCCATTCGGAGTTTTTACCTTCACAGTGAATGCAGCATGCAACAATTACAAATACAGATGCGGCGCTAGAGACCATGTGGCGAAACAAATCCTAGATTATTCATTACGATAATCCACGTTCCCATTACTCAGTCGTGTTAGAGAGTTTTCGGTAAAGCATCAAAGAGTTGGTGCTCTACAACCGTCCTACTTCCATGATTTGGCACCAAGCGACTTAGACTTCCTCTTCCCTAAGTTGAAATTTACCCTCAAAGGTCGCATATTCCAGACTATCTAGGAGATGAAGGGAAAATCGCTACAACACCTTCAGGCCATTCAAGAACTGGATTTTCAGTAGGTATTCCAGTGCTAAAAAAAATGCTGGGAGCGGTGTGTGCATAGTGAAAGACAGTACTGTGAAGGAGACAGATTCGGCTAAGTGGTGAACATTACAATTTTCTACACTTTTAAAACTTCGTTTTTTGAAGAGTCATTGTAAATTAGTCGTTCGAATGATCTAAATTGTTAAATTGTTCGCGATACGAAAAAAAACATCACTCACTTACCTTTGAGTGCGGGGCAGAGTCTCTTCCAGATGGTGAGGCACCCTGAGCGGTGAAACTGTCCCAAAGCCAGCTCCATGTAGAAGAGAGGCAACCCGCCAAACACCAGCATCAAGCAGTAAGGAACCAGAAAAGCGCCTGCAACCACAAAGTAAAGTAATTTATATAAATACCATTTTTACACCAAGTGTTAGAATCATAATTTAATGATTAGGCAAACCTTTAAGCAACACACCCATCCATTATTTGTTCACATCAATACGTGTAGTCACACACAATGTCTTTGTTCATAAATTCTAACCCAGAGCGGGAAAATGATGAAACAAGAATTAGAATAGATGAATCTAAAATAAACAAATAAATAAAATTATCAATTGGTTGAAATACAGTATTATCACCAAGATAATCGAGATTCTACCTTAGCAATACAGGTTATCGGTCTGATAACGGACCAACCTTGATCGATATTGGCCGGTACTAGCCCAGAATTGGACCGATATTGGCCGGTACTGACGCAATATTGGACCAATATTGGCCGGTACTGACCCAGTATTGGACCGATATTGGCCGGTACTGGCCCGATATTCTGTGCTTCTAGGGTATCATGAGGCATGAGCCTCAGGTGCCTGAAGGTCACTAAATAAAATTCTAATTGTTTCATGACGCGCCAAAGCTGGCAATAAGAAATTCATAAGTGAGCAATTTGGGTATCAGTGATTTTCGGGTGCTTGGGGAAAAGTTCTTCCATCAGGATGTTTAAAACGTCCAGAACAAGGGTGAAATAATATCCAAAGAAATGGAATTTAAGAAGACTAATAAATCAAGCGTGTAAATTAAAGTGTACTTATTTCGTCAAAAATAAAAATCTCAAATTACTAAAAACAACTTATTATTACTTGTGGTCATGGGCGGCAATAAGGGGGGGCGAGAGGGAGCAGTTGCTCCCCGCCACTTTTTCCGACCATTCGACTAGTGAAAATAAGTTACAGAAATTGTGCATTGAAAAGCATAAAAGGAAAAGGGGGAATTGCTTCCTGATTCTCAAGTAATTTGTCACCTACTTACCAAACTAGCAAAAAAAAAAAAAAGTCAACTTATTAAAAGTTCATGTCATTATCTTTTATTATGAGATGTTACAAAATTAATCTTTTCACGATTGTTCAGTTCCAGTAATTGCATAATTCTACAAGTTGAGAACTGTCACAAAGTAAAGTTCGTAAGTGAGAAAGGTGACATTTGCTACTGGTAATTTGTTGAATGTCAATTGTTATTTATGACCTTTAGGCATCTTTAGCTTGGTCTGGGATAGAGATGGCGAAAGAATGTGACGAGGAGTTGGCTAGGACCTAATTGAAAGGAAACATTCCAAGCATTTGCCTGTGTGAGTGAGGAATAAAAACCATACGTGTGTTTGGTGTGTTAAGCATACTATTATAAGCTGAGCATTCACTTTTTGTTTCAATACAAAGTTTGGAAAACAAACTATTGGCTAATGAAAATGCAAAAAGAAAAGTGGATCAATGTAGAGACCGCGAATCGAAACCGGGAACTCCAGTTGAACGTTGCATGCCAGCAGGGGTGTATTTGGGGGGTTCCGGACCCCCTAAAACTCAGAGCTTTATGGACACTGATCCTTTCAGGCATGTTTTGGGGTGGGGGCTTTGCTCCCCGGGGGTTTTCACCCCAGGAAGAATTAGTCTCAACACTTGTATTACTCATACGTATACTGAAATACGTAAACAATAATAGCACATTCTATAAACACTGTTCATGTTAATTTGAGGTTAACTAAGGAAGCACGACATATTGATAAGTAAAATTATTATTATTTTATATTTTAGTACATTGGAGACAATATGCATTATTTATAATTTTCGTGAGCCCCCCATGAGCCCCAGAACAAAATCTTCTGAAAGAAACACTGCAAAATAGTATAACTGCAAGCGTATAACCATCGTCTAGATACGTGCCTGCATACCAGCTGTTATCTGCCATTGAACTGTTGCCTCAACAACCGATTTCTCTTACATATTGGATATTCCTTTGACCTGGAATTCCAGAAGTATTCCTCAATTAAATTCTTCAGATAGAGGGAAGAGACTTGGCATTGTACACTATATCAGCAATGATTGAATGGTTCAGCTAAGGTCACAGGAATATCAAATATGCAGAGTCGTTGGCCCGATAATTTAATGAAAGCACATCGGTCACCTGGCATGAAACTGCGGGCCCGGATTCGATTTTCGGCCGCTGCACTGACTGATGTATCGCTGCATTTTCCACATGTTACTATAGAGGTCATGTGTGTAAGGAAATAAATTCTTTAATATTATCTTCAATGAGATTCTACAGTATATTAACATGATCCTGTCTATTTATAAATTTATTTATTTATTAATATGTTTAATATTTTGTGTACACACGTTTCTTGTTAAATGTATAAATATTATGAACAGCTGTCCATACATAACTATATTCATTTCTTCTGACAGAATCGTGTTTTCTATATATGAAGTGTTAGTTGCTTTAAGTTAATGATGTTATTTATTTGACAATAACATAGTAAAAATCACAATATAGTTTATTAAATTAGGGTCCGGATACTCATGTGCTTATTTTTTTTATCACAATTATGTGTTCAAAAATTTAAAAAATATGTTTACTTTAAACAAAAAGTGACAATCTATATTTAAAAAATACTAATTAATATTACACTACGTACCGCAATTAGTGTTATACAAAAAACAGTGCTGTCAATTGTTTATATTCATAAGCTCTTAGGTGAGAAAAACCGAAAGTAGCGCCAACATCAAATTTGGTAATTTTGGAATATGTTGCAAATAATATTTCATAGTGTCTGCATTTACGTAACACGAAAAACGGAAACAAGCATGAACTGCTACTGCTTCTTACAAGCATACAGTTTTATTTATTTAAAGATTTCCAGATACAACTCAATTTCAGTCATTTTACAGCGGCATCGAACCCGGGTCCTTCCAATCACAAGGCGAACACCTCTTCCTGACATTACAGTGTAGAGCACTTTGCATTTTCTAATTTTCAAATAGAAAGGAATGTCGATTGTCAAGTAAAAAAAAAGTTTTATAACGCGAAAAACTTCTTTCCTGCATCACACGATGTTATCACCAGAAATTTGAACCTCTTTAAACAATTAGTTTTAAAAAATCAAGGGCGAGGATTTATTTGTATCGTATATTAAAATTACCTAGAAATTTAAAAAAATGTATGCTAAAGCTTAAACGTAGAAAATACAACAAATTACAGAAAACATTAAATTCAGTCAGTACTACTTTAAAAATAATATATTTAATCATTATAAACGAAATTAGTTTGTTAAAAAATTGGTAAAATATGTATGCTGGGAGAAAATGCTCTAAAATGCGTACTTAAGTATAAAATATGCCAAAATATGTTTAAAAAAATGAAAACAAACAGCTGAAAACTGATCACAATCACTCAGTTTGCCCACGTATGAATACATTTTAACAGTTAAAAATTATCATAATTAAACAATTTTATCCCCATTTATGATGTACAAGAATATCCTGTTATATATGCAATCTCACTTTTGAAAACTCCATTAGAAAATCATATATATTTTCCGCTGATAACAAATATTCAAAGGCTAACTTTTCCCTTCACTTCTGGCCGGTAATCGCCACCCATGCTTGTGGTCTAAAAGACTAAACGGATCATTCGCGTCAACTTTTGGACCGGGTAAACAAGTCTGTGGTTGGGACACGTGGTCTTATATCCCCGGAAATAACAAAAGTACGGCATCCCCCTTTCCCTCAGAAAGGTTATTCTGGAAGAATTTCTGACTCTTACAAATCAAAATCTTGATTGATTCTAAGTCAAACCACAAAATAACAAGACGAGATCAAATCAAGTCAAGACAGGGCTGTCGGGTAAAAATTGGGTCAGCGGGTCAAGATTCGATCTCCAAGTCACAGAGTCATACTTATCATTCGTGTCAAGACCGGGTCAATCGGGTTACATTTCGAACCAGGTCATCAAAGGTGAGCCGATTTCAATTCTATTATGATCTAACCCTCGTACAATTGTTGTTCGGTGTTTTTCATTTCTGGATTTTTCTTGAAAAAGTATTAAGGTATTCTCTCAGTCTACATACACCTTTAATCGTAGTCTCAAATTCTTCCTGAAGGGAGAGTGGAGGGAAAATATAACCGTTTACTTTTCCCCTTTTCATGTTTTCGAAATTCAGAGAGAGAGAGAGAGAAAAAAAGAAGCATTTTTCAATTTATCTGCTGGCCATTAACTGACGTTTCCGCCTGTCTGACTTATGCGATGCGATATCCACCACCGTTAGCAGATAAGAAAAAGGAGAAGAGGTACGGAAGGTTGAAGAGAACGCATATGAATAAAGTTTCTCTGTTGTCTGAAAATTGCAATGGAAGCAAATCTTCAGACAAAGAAAAGGAAATAAAAGCTTTCTACCATCTCGAGAACAAGAAATCAGGATGAAGACAATCTTATTTTCTCATGAAGGGCTAAAGGATTTCTGCTCCGAACTAGTAATCAGGCCATCCGTTTCCGGAAAATCAGATGTTGGAAAATAATTTTTCGAAAACGGAAAAGAAAAGCAATCGGAAAATTTTCGACAAACGGTAAGTTTGGGAAAATCGAAATATAATATTTTTTTATATAGAAAAATCAGAGAACATAAATTTCTCCAAATACATGGTTAGTCCAATTTGTTATTTAAAAAAAATTGAAAACAAAAAAAGAAAGTCCGGAAAACGTTTCGTAAAACAGAAAATAATAGGGGGAAATGAGAGTCGATTTTTTGTGGAAATACCTATTCCAAATTCGAAACAGTCACGGATGGAAGGAAAGTCAACCAAATAAAAGGAAAACAAAATATCACAAAGATTTCAAAAAATTCTTTACGCACTCCTAGTTATACACGATACACTACAAGTTATGATAACCTTACTTACTAAAACTGTCACAATACCCAAAAGACCCTGGTCATGAAGATCGATGTGAGTTTAATATAAGTCTGCTTCGACCTGAGCCAAAATTATTTAAAGACCTTACAGATAATTAAAATTAATTAAAAAACAAACCTGCCTCTCGAGATTCCTATTTATGACAATATTTTAGCAACCGTTTAAGCACCTTTATTTTTGTAACGTCTTTAACTCAATCTCAACAAAATCCGTGTATAATTTGTTGGATATCAAAGTGGTGTGTGTAAATCTACTTACCTACTCAGCCCGTTATTGCCGTGTACTACTGGTAACATGTAATGGCTGAGTAGGTTAACAGATGGCGGGTGGAGTTATATATATATCTCCGGATATAATTAAGTGTTCTTCCCAAGAACAGTTATTTACTGTCGTGTTTAACATTTTAGGAACGTGGAACGTACGAACATTATATCAAACGGGCGCTCTTCAGGTGGCGGTACGCGAGATCGAGAAGTACGAGCTAGACATATTAGCGATACAAGAAGTTCGGTGGGAGGGTAAAGATAGCATCCCACAGGACAAGTACACTTTCTACTACGGGGGAACACAGTCTCACGATTTCGGAACAGGGTTTCTCATTAAGAATAGTATCCTTCAGGCGGTTCAGAATATAGAGTTCGTAAACGAAAGACTATCGTACGTTACTATACGTACTCGATGGGGTAACACGGTTTTATTAAACGTCTATGCTCCGACCGAGGTGGCTACTGATAACGACAAAGATATATTCTACGATGAGCTAGAAAGGTTGTTTGACCGATTACCGAAGTATAATTCGAAATTTGTGTTGGGTGATTTCAATGCAAAGGTAGGGAGGGAAGAAAAATATCGTAATGATTTCTCTTACTTGTAGTTATTACTTCGTAAGGTAGCGATGGGATCGTATACGACGTGATAGCACTGTCATAACAATATACGATATAATATTATGGTAGAGACCTTATGACCGTAGATCGTTTAATAGAATGGTTATTTAGTGAATAAATAGAGCAAATGTTTATATACGTCTTTACCGACACCAGTATATTATAAAGTTCCAATATACTATATATTTTACAATGACCGAGATTGTCAACACTAGAGGAGTTTTATATGTACACTCCTTTCGGGTTATTGCGGAATAGAATCAGTTCTGGGCAACCAAGAAAACTAACTACCCGGAATGAAACTTACATTCTTCATTCTGTGAACAATACTCAAAGAATTAGTGCTAAAGATTAGTGGCTACTTCACTCGCCTAGAATATGTAAGTTAATGTTAGTAATTCATTGAACAATCCAAAATTCATTGAAAAAATTGGTATTTAGATGTGTATCCAGGGTATGAATACTGGCCACTCTATTAGTAATACACAATCCCAAATCTTAACAGACCCTCCAACATTTTTATCAGTTAAAACAATGTTCTGCTTTCTGAAAGCTCCATTCTTCTTTCGCCACACGTCCTGATATCCATCACTACAATACAAGTTGATCTTAGTCTCATCCTAGAAAAAAAATAATCCAAAATTCCAGGCTCTCATATTGATATTTCTTGGCAGATTAGAACTTCTTCTTTCTGCTTTTTCTGATATGTATGTTTAGTTTCTGACTAGACATCTTCTGAATCCCAATTTTCTTGTTCACATCTACACATCTGTAACATTAACTTTTATATCCTAGGCAAGTGAAGTAGCCAAATCTTTATAACTAATTCTTTGAGTTTTGTTCACAGAATGAAGAATGTAGGTTTCATTCCGAGCAGTTAGTGGACCAGAACGAATCCCTAATAATGATTCTGTTTTATGTTTCTTTATGATGTATCCAACGCTAGATCATGGCTTTCCAACAAGCTTTGCTAAGTCTCAGTACCTTTTACCTTCCGCACGTAATTTGAAATTAAAATGAGAAGTTCCAATGTCGTTCAACTCAATTTGTTCCCCATGCTGCTTCTTTATGGCTGACACGGTGTGGATTGCTTCAATACACCACGCAGAGTGCTGCTGTACAGATAAGAATTTCTAGAACATTTATTTCGAGACTAGTATGGGGTTGTCCAAATACATTTTTTGCCATGAATTTACGTAGTTATCACTCTCTCGTTGCCTGTTACCTTGCAGGTGTATCGAGTACTAGTTATTTCCATACCATTCTATCTAAGGTATCCAAATTATCCAAATTAAGGTAAACAGGCAAGAGATTTCGAAATGGGCCACGTTTTGCGTGTGACAAGTCTGCTTTTCCTCCTTGTTGAACTTGTCCAAATATTTTTTTCTCACTGTAGGTGACACAGAAACTTCTTGAACCATGCCTGTCGAGATCAAGAACCGAGAATTAAAAAACAAAAAGTCAAATAAAGCAATAGCGCGACGGAAGGGTGAGCCGGACAGAAAGAGAACCACATTTGGGAAAGCTGGATAACTCCTCTGCATAGACTATAATTAGTTTATGTTATTCCCTAAGTTTATTTTCTAGTGAAAGCAGAAACATTGTCCTTATTAGTTAGAACATAATATCCTTTAGTGAATTTTTTTAACGTTATACAAACATTGTTAAATTCTGTAATAGCTGGGCCTGGGGAAGCCTTCATAATGACTATATGTATAACATAAAATGTTTTTTTTAATGAATATACAATATTTGGAAAAATCTGAATTGGATTTGTATCATATGTGCCTTCTTAGACCTCACCTGAAAAAAAATCTGAATGGGCCCACCCAAACTTACAGAGAAATCGGCGCCCTTGTCGAGGGATACCTGATTGGCGCACAAATCGTCCAATCACGACAAGTATTCAAAATCATACTAGCAAATACATAAACTAAAAATCACCAGAACTTGTTACAAAAAAAATGCTTAAGAAAAATACCCAAAAAATCACTAAATCCATCTCATTTCATTACAATGCAGACTCGGTCGGTAACGCCGGCCACCTAATAAATTTCTACAGTCTTTTAGTGAAAAAGGCGTAGTGTATTTTTGTTTCGTTTCTTGTGTTTCGAGTTCTGTTGTTTCATTTTTCCATTCAGAATAATGTTTTTTTATACAGTCCCTGTTTTTAAAATAATTATCCTGATTTAGTCCTTTTTTCGTTTTCATGTATGGAAAGGATTTAAGAAACATGATGCAGATTACTTCGCCCAATCCCAATGATAGAACATAAAATTTGTTGACAAGTTAAAATAGAATTACTATTATTTTGAATCGAACCCAGCACAACCAGACGCCCTTTAAAAATTGCCGGAGGAGAAGTACCTCATTTGGTATATCATTCTCTTGATTGTGATCGTGGCTTTATCAACGGCAGGGATGTGACTCCATGCTCAACTTGTCGCTAGTTTTTTTTTTTAGGAACTTGTGGGATGGAAATTGAAAACAAAAGAGCAAAGCTATGTGTTCAAATCTTCTCTCTCTCCTTTGTGCCGGGATCGACTACCCGATAGATTTTTGTAGTATAACTACAGTGAGTGGGTGAAAATGTTGTATATTTGTGCATCTAATTTTGTATTGAGTTTTGAAGATTGTAGAAGGCATTCTTGTGCTTCTAATTTTATATTGAGTTTTGAAGATGGCAAAAAAAAATCCTTGTGATGTGTTAACCCTGATTGAACTTGTTGAGTCTAGTATCTCATAACCAGAGGCGGCGTTAGGTGAGCACGGGGCCTAGGGCAATAATGACCCCGCGGGGCCAAAGTACAAGTAAAAGTCGCTGAGCGCCGAAATGTTACATCTAAAGCCGATAAAGCAGTAAGCAACTTCCCCCTAAATGTTTCCTCTCACTTCTTCCTCTCATTCCTAACCCTAAATTTATTACTAAATATTCTCTTTTTAAATGAACAACGGTTTCTTATGAAAAAAATCCGACATAATTTATTTAAAGAAAGTACAATATATTTTAAAAACTGCATTGCTAACTACAAGTGCTTCTTTATTCATTTCCATTTCACATTACATTTCGCATGGTAACTGTACAAACTAGTTTATTTGTAAACTTTTTTTACAAATCAACTTTTATATCATTGAGTAAGAAAAATATCAACTCGGAACTCGGGGCCTCCCTAAGCGCGGGGCCTGGGGCGGTTGCCCATAACCCTCTGCCCATAACCCTGTATATGGGATAAAACTTCAGACTCTTTTAAAGACAAAAAACTACCTCTCGGCGCCGGCATTGCCGATGAATGTGCAAAGTAACGCCGGCACCGGCATAGTCGGTGGCGATCCCGGCATTGCCGGTGTAGTGTGCAAACGCACTTATTCACAGTCATTCTTAGACATCCTCCTCTAGCATTAGATCTTTCAAGTATTCTATACACAATATCTACGTAAACACATTCTGAAATCAATTATCATTGTATTGTAGTATATTCTTCCATTATCCTTACTTCTTTACTGGCCTAAATTCATCACATCTTAAGCCTTAGGATACACATAACATAACAGAAATTATATACATATTTAGTCTTATATAGCCAACTTTTGTAACATTTATTTCAGAATTATTTTTTTCCTAAACATTGACACGATTGCATGTCTTTTTTTATACTAAAAGTTAAATATTTTTGAAGTATTGTAATACTTCTTTGAAATTGTAAAGCTCGGTGCAAAACTGGTCAAGTTCTAAAATGGACTTTGTGATGGAGAACACCGTGTGCGTGGGGTTTTCTGGTTTCCCCCATTTTCTACATTCCACCAATTGATCCATCACCATCCATTCGGCCTGAGTCAAAGTTTGGCTTGAGGGAAGATGCCACACATTATGTCTAGGAGCCAATTTAGAGTAATTAAAAGAAACAGAAAAGCAACATTTTGGACAATATATATTTTGAACCTTCATGCTAATACTGGCGAAAGTACATCAAGCATTCACAACGGATGTATGAGCTTTTAAACTGACTTCTCGAAAATAGTCATCTCACCCAACACATCAAAGAAAGATGCTCACTCATTTGGGGGAAAATGCCTATTACATTATAACTAAGAAATATAACGATAATAGCGAAATTACAATGTGATTTCATTTCTACTGTATCTATAATGCGACTAAAATACATGAACAAGTATGGATATACTTCCACAACTTCAGAAAATATATGTTCCAATGTCCACCTTGACGACATCTGCTTGAAAGTTCAGATTTCTCTCCTTATGTCATAATGGTATACATCCATCAATTTAGTGCAGAAATGACTTTAAGTTTTGTGTAAAATGAAAAAAAAAATAGTTTTGTAAGGTATAGCATATATTGTACGTAGCGAGTAGCCATAACTCGGTTAGTGGGGCGTTGGCTTCGTGTTCGGTAAGTCCTGAGTTCAATCCCCGCGGGTGCCACCTTGACTGAAGTTTATCCAGGTTTATTGGAAAGCTAATGATGGGATGGTACCTTCGAAAGTAGACCTTGGACAACTTCTTTCCCATATCCTCACCCCATCCGCATTCCGGCCTCACCTATAGTTGCCTAAAAGCCATAATTGACATTCAAATTCTATTGAATCAGTACGTAGAATAAAATTAGAAATATTTTTGTATGACTCCATTCTATTCAAGAAGAATAGTTAAAAGAAATGAGTGTCTTACCTGAAAACAGACTCATTTAATGCAATGCATTTACGTAGGGGGTATCTATCCCCAACCTTCGGAGCAAGACATCACTTGACCTGTTTCTAGAGGAAATTTATTTTAGGCCAAAGAACAGAGTTTTTTTTTCAAATGGCTTGCTTCGTCTCCCCGTGGCAAATTAGGTGGCATTCACTACAGCACCTTAAAGAGCGTACTGACTAGTTCTTTCACACCATACAAGTTTTCCATGTAGTGTTGTAGTTATGGAATTACAATAATGTGACCATCTTCTCTCGATAGCCGTCTTCCCTCAAATCACTTTAAAACTAACTGTATTACTACGCTATGAATTAATTGTCGAAATCTTAGTGATTCTTAGTAGAATATCAGTTTATGGGTTTATAACAATGTTCCTCTCATCCCTAAACGAGCACCAGCAACTTACCTTTCGACGTGTATAGTCTTAACACCTTCGCTCAACTATGAGAAGGCGGACGACTGTTAGCAAGTTTCCAGTTATTTGATATACGTACCTCGTGGGAAGAGTAATTGTGGCGATGACCTGGTGTGACATACGCTGAGCACGGTTTGGCGGAGAGACCATTCTTATGAGGTACTGACAAGGACTAGTCCTTGGTATTGGTGTCTGACGAGAGTAGAACGTTCCCTCTGTAACCTCTCTAGCGTACTCCGGGTAGAAATCACGGACTTAACCAGTACCGACTAAGGACCTCTACTGTGGGAGAGACCTAATGTAAGAGGAGGTACTGATCTCCAACGAGGGACAACTTTCCCTCTCAACGAACGGAGAGATCAGCTACTCGATCGCGTTCGAGGACCTCTCGGGGATACTGCTTCTATTTGATAACTGGCATCGCTGCATAAGAGACACAATTCCAGAGAGCCTCTCAACTTTTTAATGGAAAGGGTGAGAGATCAGCTACTCGATCGCGTTCGAGGATCTCTCGGAAATACTACTGCTATCTGATAACTGACCTCGCTGCATAAGCAACACAGTTCCAGATAGCTTTCAACCTTTTAAGGGAGAGGGTATAACCAAAAACTCACCGACTGGGCTGTCACGGCACTTGGGATGTACTTTTCTTACTTGTGGAACAGAATAAACCACAAAACAAACTTATACTATCGCTGTGCCTGGTCATTCAGTTCTATGCGTTAAACTGCTGCACCTCTTCTCTGTTATCGCTAACAATGGCTTGAAGAAACAAGTTATTGTCTTGAAATGTTTTTAAACTGAAAGATATTAATAATATTGGAACTCGCAAGTTCTCGCCGCAGTAACAAACGTTCACCATTGGATTCTATCCTGGGCAGTATCAAGCCAGTTTCATCACGAACACCTACTTCTCGAAGATCTCTTCTAATATTGTCCTCCTAACGACGTCTCGGTCTTCCCAATGGCCTCTTTCCATCGGGCCTTCCAACCAGGATAGAATATAATCTTCTTTTTTCCCCCCTCCGAGTTACATGCCCTGCCCACCTTAGTCGTCTCGATTTCATTATTTTTACAACATCTGGTGAATCGTACAGTCCGTGGAGTTCTTCATTATGCAGTCTCCTCCACTCTCAAGTCATCTCGTCTCGTTTCGGCCCATATATCTTTCTCAAAACCTTATTTTCAAATACACGTAATTTTTGTTCATCTGCTAGGGTCGTACTCCAACTTTCGCAACCGTAAAGTATTACCGGCAGAATAACCGTTCTGTATATTTTTAATTTCAATTTCCTTGATATTAATCGCGATGTTAGAAGTTTTTGGACTGAGTAGAAACATGCGTTCCCCGATACTAAGCGACTTTTTTTTTCTTCCGTGACTTCATTTTTGCTTGTTACGTATGCTCCCAAGTATTTAAATTTCTTTACTTTCTCTATGACCTCATCCCTAATTCTTATGTTTTTAATTCCTTCATTCCCTGTGCTTCGGCTTGTTATCATGTATTTTGTTTTATCTATGTTTACCTGTAGACCTATCTCATCGCACGCTTCGACTAAGACATCGGTGTTGCTTTGTAGTGCATCTACATCGTCCCCTATTAAATCTACATCATCCGCGTATACAAACAGTTGATTCAAACCATTCAATGATAGTCCCTTTTTGTCTACTTTTTGAAAAGTATAATTCAGAACTTATAAAATCACTTCACTTCTTACACATATTCCTTACACTTCTTAAGTGACTATAGGCTTTGAAATTTCAATTTCAATTTTTAAGCGAAAAATTAACATAATTTTTATGGAAATACATGCGCAAAAGGTGTAAAATATTATTTTTTATAGTGTAAATTGTACGTACGACTTCTAGCGAGTTAATAATTTCACAACGAAATGCAATTCTATCAATCAAGCAATCATGGATCCCATATAAGACAGACACAAAATCCCTCCCCCTGCTTCACCTTCTCTCTGTCATACTTCTTTGTGAACATAAACTTTTTAATTAATGATTACATTACATGTCTTATGCACTCGCTTCCATG
>JAGDQP010053268.1:0-13597 GCA_022664845.1 Lepisma saccharinum | reverse complement strand
TTTGCCTACTTGTTGCTGTTCGTATATCCGCCACATTATATGAATTATTTCTCGCACCTTATAATTACAGTATGAAATACTCTGACACGCGTCACTTATAAGAATGATTTGGTAAATAAATTAGCTTGCCTATGGGATGACGGGCAGTTGATAACAGTCAAAGAAACGTAAAAAGAATAAAAAGTATATTTTTGGTTATAAATATTCTTTTTTTTTTTTCCTTTTTGGCTTAAGCAATACAGGTGTTGTAGTGAAACAATCGTGAATATAGTGAATAGTTTATGCTCGTATTATGAACTTCGTTGTATGATATTAATTGCACAATTGACGTGTAACTGAAATATAAACTTTATTATAGGATGGCTAAAAGTCGTTCAACTAAACTAGGCACATGTCATTTCTAATATTGTAGTATTCTGTGTACTGAAAACGGTTTGCTGTAACTAAATGATCAAAACGGTAAATAAAGCTGCGATTTAAGACGTTGTAGTTCAAAATCTTTTAAATTATAGGTCATTTGTAAAATGTACAAATCATTTATTATATTTGGAGATTATGGTACAGTATTTCTAATACGATTTAGATGAATACGAACTGTAGAGTGCCATAATTAAGCAAAGCATGACATTCTCTTGTGATCCTCAGCCAATGCTCAGCCGTAGTAGATTTCACGTCAGTATTATTCGTCAGACAGTTACAAAATTCTCAAATCTCATTTTGCATTGAATATCCTGTCCTTGACGAAATTGTATGTCCCCGATATCCATGTTGTTTTATTTTGTTTCTTTTTACTTTTTTTTATTATTTTTTTATTTTATTTGATATTGTTTTCTCTTGTTCTAATTGTTTCATTGAGCATAATTTTACAAGTAAAACAATTCTTGGCTATACACCAAAAGATCATAGCTTATATCAAAACCGAAGATGTTAAAAGAAGTACAAGGTACAAGCATTACAAAATCATGTTTTATGATACAATTAATTTAAAAGAACCATTGTACAAAGAAAGACATTTATTAATGATATTTAGAAACAAAAGAATGTTACTAAATATCTACTTTTTGTCCCTAGTGGCGATTCGTCGCGAAATCGAGGAATCACATGAACTCCGCCAATGTCTCTCAGGGTGTCTCTCTTCCAAACCAGCTTCGGTATCAGATTGTGTGTATGTGTGTCATTTGAGGGTATTTGAACGCCATACAAGCTCCCTCACTTCACGTTTGTCCAGATATCATCCTCATTTTTTCTGCTGCTTCGAGACAGATCAAATCTCTCGTTTGTCGTTAGATATACGTCTACATCACCACTCCACAGTTTATTAGTTCTCTGCTGTCTCTCTTTGGGACACGTCACTGCTCCAACTTAACCTTGAAAATGAAACAACACGAATTTATGAATCACCGTGGCACATATATACGTAGTGTATGAAATATTACTTAAACCTCGACATCTTTCGAAATATATGATCGGTGGACATAGATTTCGCAAGGTTTATCGCTAAGGGGCATCATGTGGGGGTACCTATGCTCTCGAAGCTGATATTCATGGTGTCTTTACTCCCTGGATTGCTACAATAATTGACCAGCACGATCATGAAACAGAGTGGTTGACAATCATAGGTCGAGATGATGAGAATTACTCCTATGATTTCGATGTATGTCGTGAGTCTTTTTAAACATGTTATTCACTGTTTTCTGGAGCTTAGTGCTTGATGACCAAGCTTATGTTAGAAATGAAAACTTCATTCACAAACATTATCTAGCATAAAATAAGTACGCAAACATATACTAAAATAACATGCTGAAAAAATATGAAGAAAAATGAAAAAAAGATAGGAACGTAGAGAAGAGCGGCATAGAAAAGGAATAAAGAAATACGCAGACAGACTGACACTCGAATCAAAAAGATTATTGCACAAGCAAAGAGAAAGAAAGAAAAAATACAAGAAAATTAACCTAAAATTGCAGTTATTTTCTGGACAAGCTTTTGTACATATCCTTTGGACACAACACGCCTCTTTTCTAGATCCCAACCCAAAGGTGGTGAAGCGAAAGATAGACTTGCTGAAAACGAAGTAGCAAATTTGTTTTGAGACGAGAAGTGTTAAACGTTGCTCGAGGGAAGGATGCATAATAGACAGAGGGAAAAAAGCCACGTACATGCAAAAGACCAAACGAAATAAGGAAACTGAAGAAAAGGACGGAAGATAAGATACAATTTTAAAAGAATAGCATTAAAGGAGATGAAAAGAAAGAGAGAGAAAATTGCGTGTACGGTAGCTACAAATCAGAGATCTGGCTAGGAAAACTGCCAGATACCATCTTCTTCAAGATGTGACATCCTAGTCCTCAGGCGGTTTTTACGTCCAAAAGATTTCTTTTCCCACATCTTGCTTGACTGCACCATGAGTGATGGAGAAGACAAAATGGTTGTATATATGTTAAGTGCCAGTGAACTAGTATATACCGTATTTTCTTTTTTATTATTGTTATTATTATTAGTTTTATCTTCATTCTTTTCTACCTGCTTCATGTTGTTAGCCAGTGGTATCTGTCAAGAAAGTTATGCGGACTGCTTTTTGTATTGTAAGACAGGTAACATGCGTGGTGAATTTATACGACACATGACAAGCAAGTGATGAACTTTTGTTTTGAAAGCGGAATGTTACGCATGTTACGTTACGTGCGTCATCACAAACTCCTGGCTGCCACATCAGAGTGAATGTGATCTGAATATATTCTTATTTCTTAAAAAAAAAAAAAAAAAAAAAAAAAAAACCTGATGATATGTTCACAGAAAAGGGTGCTGGTATGAAAAGATGCGTATTTAAGAATTAGAGCTTTATTGGTATCATGAAATATACAATTGTATAATTAGGTAAGATGTAAGCAGTCCGACTTTAGGAGAACAGACATAAAAATATACTATAGAAGATGAAGAAAAAGTCAGTTGATAAATTGTACCTGATTGGAAAATTTATGCCTATGATTGATGGAAAAATCTGGGTCCGTGATTAGTTAGAAAATGCGCTCTTGTGATAGGCCGAAACATCTGCGTCGGTAATTGGCCGAGACAGGTGCTTCTCTGATTCGTTAACTGTGTTTTATTTTGTTTTAATGTAGAGAGTCGTGTGATTTGAGAGTATATGTTCTTGTTGATGTTACTTCCTTACTCCAAAATTCCGGTTGACCGTGTTAATTCAGTTATTGACGTATGATGTTTTACTAGGAAGTTACTATCTCCATCCTTGTATCCTATTTTACGCACAACTACCTCTGTAGGAGGCTGGAGACAGTAAATAAAATGTTATAGGCAGCTTTACTTTACTTCTACTATTTATGTATATGTGGAAGCAGTGTCGAGTCGCTCTTGTTGCGATCTGAACAAGAAGATACCATAGTATGATTCTATAATTTGCTTACAGACGGATGTCATTTTGTCAGCTTTCATCTGACCTTCTGTAAATAGTACATGTATATGAAAAATCTATGTGAATTTTGTATTTTTAAATCCATTTCCCTAGCACAGAGCAAGTGTGTAAAAGTCGATTCCTTTCACTGGGATCTACTGAGAAAATACACAAGTTCATGGAGTTTACTGGTAAATATGATTTGGCCTCTCGCCTTATAGATGTCACTACTATACGACAAGAAATTATCATGCATACTATTAACGATTATTGGAATAAGCTTTCCCAATAATCACCGAGTAATCTCACACACATATCGGTTCGTGACATTATCTTCTACCATCATATTTTTTTTCGGAATACTTCAACTACCCCTGGCGTCTGTATTCCAGTGTTCTCTTCAGCATTTGGAAGGTTTCGGAATATATTGGACATAATTCTCTGTATAAAAAGTGTTGCATTAGGGAAAATTTGGATTATCGCGTATACTTTTAATACTACAGTTATACTTCAGTTCTTGATACTTCGTTATATATCGGGATCTAGCTAACACCTTTATATATCGTACATCCCAATCCTAGGTATGTAGTACATCTTAATATGACGAATGAGTTCTGTTTTACAAATTAGATGCTTAATTTTACAAAACTTGTAGGGGAAAGTTGGAAAAAATGGGCAGCTGTAACTTTATTTAACTGTGGCCTATAATTAGCAACTAATCAGAATGCTTTCTGGTTCCAATGAAACTTCTATCCTTCTACTACAAAGGGATGTAGTTAAATACTTTTTAACTCATTTTAACCAACCACTACGATAAGATAGTGTAGTTATTTAAATCAATTTCACCACACATCGCCAAGCATATGTGTATGTATGTTTCTATGTTGTTTTTTGTTGGTTTATTTTTTAGATTATCGTATATATTCATTGGAGTACAGCAATTCACTAACACAAGAAAAATGAGTTCGAAATATACTCCTCTAATGTACTATAATAAGTGGATTGTTTTAACAAAAAGAATGGTTTCTTTCTTTCTTGTCCTAAATCAAGCGAAGGAAAAACAACAGAGTGTATTGTATCTATGCCCTTGCTTTGTAATGCTGACCAGCGTAATTACATTTTAAAATGCCCTTCACAGTTGGCTGTAAGGCATGATCTTTCTTTTTCACACACAGTTACACAAATGCATATATACATACATATATATCGTTACTGTTATTGTGGAAAAGAAGAATGTGCGTATGTTTCACCTTCGAGCTTGACAAGATTGATGATGTAGTGCAGCAAAGCTTGTGAATGAACGAGGAATAATGAATGAGAACTGACGAAAATGAAAAAGAAGGATATATCATTATATATAGAAGTGAGAATAAAATTTTTCTTGTTGCTGCTTTAAATACGTATTAATATTCCAGTTAAGACATTTTGTGTGTGTAATCTATAAATACTATATAAAACAATGTCTGGTTCTGTGTCAAAACTTGTTACATAACAGGTGAAACATTATCGCTACTACAGAGCTACACTAGTGCCATCTGTTGGTTGAAAGAGAACTTGCAAAGTAGTCTTAAGATCACTTAATGCTTTTCTATATAATATAGCAAAGAACAAAATGCTGAAAAGTCTTTTGTCCAACACAAATAAGCAAAATAATGGCATACTACAGCCTTAGAGAGGCTCAAAAACTTCTGAGAACTTTTTGAATTTTGTCGCAGAAGATATTCAGCCTCTGGTATCGAATCCAGAGTCTTTCAAATACAAAGCCCAACATGTTAGTGAGGATCTTATGTCGAACACTCAGACGGGTTTTTCTTAGTCCTAATAGGCTAACATTAAAATATATTGCCCAGTTCATTACTAGATATTTTCCTGGTTTAACATTTATTAATATTGTCTACTCTCAAATTTAATAGACACCACCAATATATTATGAAACTAAAAAGATAAATTAGGTAGGCATATCAGCAAAACGATATAGGTTCTTTTCACATAGGTATCCATTGCCCTCGTTGTGCGTACCTTTGTTGTAACTGTAAGAGAAATCAGCTTCTTATAGAAGTCCATTTTAGACTGACAATGTAGGGAAATGATATACCGTTCTACTGATAACGTTCCATTTAGATGACAAGAAAAAACGGAGGTAAAGAGAAAGAAGAAATTAGACTTAAATATGTGAACAAGACAGTAACTGACTAGTCTGCTATAATCGCGTTTCTCATTCGTCTACATAAACCACTTTTGCTTTCTGGCAGAACAACAAGAGACATGCAATAATTCTGTCTTTACGTTTTCGGTTGTGTTTTCTTTTTTATGTTCTACAATCGCATCCCTCTTCTCTGAAATCCACTGCATTCCTTCTAGTACTTTAGTATGTACTTCCATTCTACTTATTTTATTCATTTATTGTGTAATTACATCCAGAATTGGATCTATGTGGGTTTTTTCTTATGTTTTCCATGATGAAAGCATTCAAATGTGTTTGATGTATGTTCTAGGTATTCGTTCAACTACGTAGTAGAAAGTATGACGTCATCAGATCGCACGCTTAGTCACCATCTTGTTTCGGTGCAGCCCGTTTTTATTCCTAATTTTTAAAATAAAGGATTTTTTAGATCTTCTCGCAGCGAAAATTGCTTTTTCTTCTCTCGTTAAGAAATGACGCAATACTTGATTATAAACTGGAGCAGGTGGGCGGTAGACTAAACGAAATGGACGGAAATTTCCATGTTTTAGTAGAAAGTCATGTATTTATTTATTTTATTTGGAACTGGAAATATTTCTCTTAAGGAAACTGAGAGAGGTAGATTGAGAACAAAATAAAATAACTTTTTGAAACAATAATAATAAACTGTCTTTAAAATGGAAGACCGAAAAATGACTATGGCTTACGAGTCGTAAGTTCATTGCTACAGTAATAAACGTTCGCCATTGCATTATGTCCTAAGGCAAGCTGAAGTCATTTTCCATCATAAACGCCTACTTATTGAAGATCCCTTCTAATACTGTCATTCTAACGACGTCTCGGTCTCCCCAACAGCCTCTTTACCTCGGGCTTCCCAAATCACGATGGAATATAATCTTCAGTGTTTCCCCTATCCGAGATACATGATCTGCCTAGCTTATCCGTCGTGATTTCATTTTTCTTATAAATATCGGGAGAATTATAGTCTGTGGAATTCTCTATTATGCAGTCTTCTTCATTTTCAGGTCATTTCCTCCCGTTTTTCATACTGTCTAGCTTTCAGGGAGTATGCATATGATGAAAAGTACCGTAAAGTTGGTCTACTTTGGCCAGCCTTTAAAGTTAACCATATTTATATGATTATCAACGTTATTGTCAGTTAGGTGAGATACAGTAATACCTTATTCATAGATGAAATATAAACGATAGTAGTCACTACACTTTATAACATTTGCTGGTGCCGCAGGTAGCAAAACTCGATCCTATATTAACCCCACTATATGGCACTACACGGTAATATGTAAAAAAAAAAAAAAAAAATGCGTTTCTATCATCTCTGTTTCATTTTCCTATATATGTTTTTAAGACACTGCAACAGGAATTACTAAATTAAATATCGATGCAGCCTTTCAAAAGTTATACCTAGACAAACATAAACAAGAAACATATGGATTGAATTGAGAGCCTGCTTTTTTTAAATCGGTAAAAAATAATACTTTAAATGAGGAGTCCAAAAACCAAGAGATATAAATGACATTGACGAATAATAATAATAAAAAAAGTTGGAGCTAATATTTTATATATAACCAGAAATATATGTGACACGAAACTGTCATATTTTGTACAAAGAAAGTTTGGACTTTATTGTGTCACATGTACAAAATATAACAATTTTGTTTCACATATATTTCGGGGTTATATATGAAAGATTACGTCGAACCTTCGTTTATTCCAAAATGTCACTTGCAACTTTCAAAATGACATTCAACATATACCAGTTTGCTTTATAAATATTGGTAACATGAATTATAAGTTAGAAATTTTATATGAGAGAGATTCTTTTGAATTAAAAATTTTATACTTTAACTTCATAAATTTTATTAATATTTCATTTGTTTGTGTGTATGCGTGTGTGTGTGTCTCTCTCTCTATTCCTTAGAAGTAGCACTTAAGTAAACAATGTTGAGTTGCACGTGAACATTTCAAAAATCAGTCTGGTGTATCGACGAGCTTATTATGAAACTTGTCTCTTTCGAGAGTACTTGTGTTGGGACCTGCTCTGCATGAAGATGCCACTTGTTCAATCCTACTAACATATAGAAATACAAATAGAAAGAGAGAAAGATTAACAGGCTGTGAAAAGGAAAGTATCTTACCTTAAAAGAGACCAGGTGGCCATGTTGTAACGCTTCAGTGAGATACACTCAACCAAATGTGAAAATTATGATATCACCCAATTTTGCATGACCACCGGGATTTTATACTTGAGAACAAAGACAGTCTTTTATATTCACTTTATAAGTGCTGCTTACAACATTTTTCTCCTTTTTCTTACGAGCTCAAAAACATATCTTTTTATTGTGTAATCTGTTATCAAGAAACATAATGTAAATTTAAAATATATGCCCTAACAAGGGAATCGTCCCATTAAGGACAGCACGATTTTTATCAAGGAGGTGTATATACCCTTATTTTGGATGTGGTTTCCAGACGTCCTATGGTTCCCAGACATGCCCTCTTTTTATGGATAGTTCCTTTCAACGCAATGATGTCCTTTTTTGTCCTCTTTCTTGTATGATTGTTCCACTTCAATAAGTTTTGACATCAATGTCGTTATAGTTCAAATTATATATATATATATATATTAATATATGAATTTAATTAGAAGCGTTTGTAAGTTTTAAATTCCCACTCAGAAAACTGTTACTCTAACTGTCTTGTATACCGACCGACATCTTGAGTTTGGTATACTTCTAATTAATGGGAAAAACTGCTTTCTATTCTGCTTTAAGACCATGCTCATACATGCTTTATGAGAAACATATTTAAAATTATAAAATGGCGCAACCATTTCAAATGTTAGATAATTTCTTTGGTCCTCTTCATGTGAAAGCGGAGAATGTTAAGATTCACTGTCGTCAATGCAATACATACTGTATTAAATGTAGTAGCATATTCTATAAAGTTATATCGGATTGCACGTAGTCGAAATGAACGCGCTCCCTACACCTTTCGTTCAGAGGTGAGACGAGTAGAAAGTTACCAAGCGCCAGACGAGTTGAATGAGCCGTCACATAGCTTACCGAGCCTTGGGTCTGGTAAAACGGGAAATCACTGTGACGATAACTCTTGAGGCGGCAAAATGTACATTTATATACATTTTTTTCCTTCAGCTTTCCCTGTTTTACGCCCTTAAACCCTACCATCCTATCTCCGGCATTTGTAGGGTCTACGAATCTACATCTGCACCAACGATTTGAACATCATGATTAAACCGCCAATACAGATTATTAAACTATGGTTCCTTTGAGGCAATACTTTCCTTGCTGCGTTATTTCAAGAAATGGTGACTTGAACAGGGCACTGTATTCGCCGGATCTGTGAAGCTATTTGAAAGAAAAATTCAACGCAAAAAGGATGCAAATCTTCGTTAAACCAAGAACGAACATGCAATGCGAAATAAATTGGATAACTCCTGAAACTTCAGAAAAATGTATGGAAAATGATCTTTTTAAAAAATACATGAGGCTTCAAGAAAAAGACTCTCACTTAAGCAACATCAGTTTCCACATTTAATGTAAGAAGAAATTCCATGAATAAAAATTATGAGGGATTAGTAGCTACATTCAACTTTTTTCTTTCTTTTTGATTTTTAAGAATACTAGAAAAGTGAAGAACAATATTAACATTTTGAAACGTGATCTCGGTAATATAATACTTATTAACACCTATGAAATGAACTACTTCATATGTTGAAACGGTTTCATTTCAGCGAGAAATTTGAAGACTCGTTAAGTATGAAGACCCGTTAGGTATGACGTCATAGCTCAGGCCATCCAATCCCATCTAAAACAAAACACACTGAAATAGTGAATTAGCTTATTTGATAGCTATTTGCAAGTATTATCGGGACGACTTTCCAAAATATTGTTACTGATCTGTTATTTTTAAATATCTATGAAAGGGGGAAGGTGACGTAAGTTATAAAATATCTTAATTGCAAAAGTTTCTGTAAATAAAATATAGCCTAATGTTCGATTTTTTTAAAAAGAAATATACTCGTAGTATCCTTTGAATTTAAAAAGAAATTCCAGAAAAGTTTGAGTGTCTCTTTTCTTATAACACCATAACAGTATAATCTTATTTCGTTTCTTGAATAAAAGAAAATCATCAGCATAAATTAAAAGAAATGTAATTAATTTCTACTTAACTTCGACAGAGAAAAAAAAAAGAAACCTTAATTGGTTACTCATTACATACGTATCTACTCTTTGGTTAGACTACTATTATCATTTGACAGTTTGTTTTTACTCCATGTATTGCACTATACGCAAGCAGGTTCCATATTTGCATCTACTTTATATTCACAGAGAATAGGTATTACGTATAACAATTTGCATTTATTTGTGGGTTTCGAATACACCTCCCCCCTCTCTCTCTCTCTCTCGCTCTCTCGCTTGCTCGTTGTGGTGTGTGTGTGTGTTTTATAAGATATGTCAGAAGTTAAAAACAGAATCTTAAAACAGGTTGTACTTACTTGACGTGGGCATCGTTATGGCAATAGAGAAGCCCCATTCAGAGTATGTATCTGACGCTCATATCGTGCTACAAAACGAGTAATAGGCCTTAAGAAATAGAGAGAGAGAGAAAGAAATGAGAGAATCAAAAAAATAAATTGCTCAGGATAAACATTGATTTGTTCCGCAAGTTTCTTCAGAACCCAAAACTATCTTGTTTTATGATCAAGAAGTAGTCACCAGCCATCATCTGTTTGATTTTTCATGTTAAATGTCGACGATATTAACCGTGCATAATGGTTTGGACAGAAAAGAGCTTGTTTTTTAAAACCCAATAACATACCGCTTGGAGACACCTTTTCGAGCGTGTTTTGCCTATTCTTAATTTATTACGTCTTTTGTTTTTCGCATAGTGCAGTTACACAGCACAGAAAAATATTAGCAACAATAACTGCTAATTAAGGGCAGAAGTGCATGTAACGCATTCAACTCGCTGATATTCTTTGTCTGAAGAATCTTGTCTTTGTGAATGTGTTTTAGAAGTATTATAAATTGCACGCATATAACAGTCAAAAGAAAGAGCACAACTTAAATGCTTAACATCTGGTAAATTAAGAGAACCAACTTGCTACTTAAAAATACATAAGCATTCAGAAACATACAAGCATGTCTATTCACTTTTAGCTGTCTTTTGAAATGGAAATATAATTCCGCTCCGTTCTAGCAAATATTTTGCATAGTTTACACGTAATTTGACGTGACTCAACCCTATAACACCCAAACTGTTATGTCATGTCAAAAATATATTTGCTGTCAAAATTAAGTTACGATTATTATTTAACATTTAATACAATTTGACTAAAAATTATTTATTAGCTTCGTTGGGAGGGAATGTGACATATCTGTAACATATTTCGTTTACGCTTAAAAAAAAATGTTTCCTCCATTAGAAACATTGGCATCTAACAAATTATTATTTTTCAATTGCTTAAAGTTTGAAAGTATGGTACAATGATAAGTAATAAATGTTCCAAGGATATAAATTGTTTGTTTTCTGCACACCAGTTTAAAGCACGTATATCCGCTTAGCATCTATATGAAGTTTTTTTTTTAACTCACTACATAAATGCACGGAACTTTCGTAAACTTTTTTCTTTTTGTAAACTTGATTTTTACGGAACTTTCGTATTTCAGTTTCTAGTTCCTATTGATTTACACTATCGCATGACCGGAAACCCACGGTCGATCATTTTGCTCGGTATTGCACTTACCAGTAGCTAGTACCTTAGTCTGCCATTTGATGGCAATATTAACTTATTAAGCAGAGGAGGGTCAAACCACGTACACCATGGCGTCAGAGAACAGACTGGTCTGGTCTTTCTTCTCTGATGACGTATTTCTCGCGTAACTCTCAGTGCGTGCGCGGACATCGTGTAAGGTGAAAATTAAGGACGTTACTGGAGATGATATCTGGAAAGAAGGTGTGAATACCGCAGAGATGCACATACGCTTAGTAGATTGTGTGGAGAGCATGTAGCATCACAAAAACTTTACATCTGATCGAAATGCTGGAAAGAAAGCCGCACGCCAAAAAAGAAAAGAACCAGTACCTGTCGGAAAATGACGGAAACAAAACAGAACCATCATCACCAGAGTGGAAACGTCATACAGGACAACAGACGCGTTACATTTTCAGAAATGGAGGCTATCACGGAACTCACCACAGAAAACGTACAGCGTTTTATGCATCAGTACCGGAAGATTTGCCATTTCGCCAGCTTCGAAAAATTGGAAGGAGCTGTGCAGGCGTGGGTACGACCTACTCCAAAATCCTGGTTCCAGGAGAGCCTGACGAGGGTTACAGATCGATGGAGGGTTTTTGAGCATTTGATAGTGTAAATCAATTATTATAAGCATAAAACTAAACTTTTACGCTTCGTTAAACACATAAACTGCAGGTATAACATATTTTCTTGATAAAAACTACATAAAAATTGTAGCATAAGTTCCCTTCTTAGGCAATGCTACCACCTTGTATAAACACCTGACTTAAGTGTCCTTAGAAAAAAGAATGAGGCATATTTTTTTCCTGAAAAGTGCGATATGACGTTTAAAGAAGTCGTCTACAAACGTAACAACAGGCAATAAAAGCGAAAAGTTTCTAAATTTGAAGGTACAGCGTTATTTCCCCATGCTACGTATATGTAGTGAGGGTTCTAGAGGGTTAACATATTTATATAAAAAAATTGAATGTAAATTCAAATAAGAGCATTCAGATTTATATTTCAGCACGTTGCACTGTAAAAGGCAAAAGTGTAATTGTTTATGTTTTAAAGATGCGCGTCTTAAATGCCATTTATAATGCCTTGTTACTTGCTTTATTATTTTAAACCTGAACACTATTTGTATGTCTCTTCATATAAGTTAGAAGGTATCTTAGTAATGCACACTTTAGTGGCTAAAAGTTCGTGACTGATGAGGTTGACAACCTATTGCTTTACCCACTGACATAGGAAAATAATAGTAAAAGTTGCCATCATTCTTATTTGAAAGAAGTTCAATAAGCTATACAGTTTATCAGAACTTTATTGTGAAGAAAAATGTGTCTAAATCATGTTTCGAAATTCTTAGCAAAATAAAATGTGCCAGAAGCGAATCGAATTCGCCTCCAGCAAGATTAGGCTTGAGCCTAGCGAAAAACAATCCTGACTAAATTTTTCTTCTGTTCACATCAACTTAATGCCTGGACTGGGTGGTACCTTAAAACTAGACCTTGGCCTGACTTCCTTTGTACATGTTATTTAGACGTCTTCAGCACAAAATGAAGATACCTTAAAATATAAAGGTGTATTCAAAAATTATATAATAGATGAATTATATTTTACAGAATACACAGAATTTAACAACCACAAACAACTTCATAAAGCTGTCATATTGCCTCGAGATACCATCACCTCTCATTTCTCTGGTAAAACAGGGCAAGTCAGAATGGCAGATGTGACTAATACATGATCCTCAGTTACATCGCCTAGTATTCATACTCAGTCAGGTGTCCTTACTTCGTTGGTGACAATCAATATCCATTCGTACCAATCGCGCACTCACAAGTCGTTCTACCATTCCACCAAAGACAATGAATACATAGTTCCGTAAGTGTAATTACAGAATATGGCTTGATGAGCATTTCGTTGACATCTTCTGCATAAATTATCATCTTGGTTACCGGATAAAATCCTTATAAAGGATCAGTGAGATGCTATGCAAAGAATGGCAGCGAACGAGGCTAGATTTTTTTTATTCCATTGTGTTACTGAAAATAAACTTCGTTCAAACCTCTAATAGATTTTCATGATGGAATTGACATAAACATAAATCTAGATTTAGCACGGTCTCTTGTAAATGCGAACATCAATTTTTAAACTTAAACGAAGTGTTGAAAATACTTCATTAACAAAGCCACAAAGCATTAATTTTATAATTAACTGAAAG
>JAGDQP010053267.1:0-13598 GCA_022664845.1 Lepisma saccharinum | reverse complement strand
GGGCCGAAACGGGACGAGATGACTGGAGAGTGGAGGAGACTGCATAATGAAGAACTCCACGGACTGTACGATTCACCAGATGTTGTAAAAATAATGAAATCGAGACGACTAAGGTGGGCAGGGCATGTAGCTCGGATGGGGGAAAAACGAAGATTATATTCTATCCTGGTTGGAAGGCCCGATGGAAAGAGGCCATTGGGAAGACCGAGACGTCGTTGGGAGGACAATATTAGAAGAGATCTTCGAGAAGTAGGTGTTCGTGATGAAAACTGGCTTGATACTGCCCAGGATAGAATCCAATGGCGAACGTTTGTTACTGCGGCGATGAACTTGCGAGTTCCATAAGCCATAGAGTTAGTTAGTTAATGTTTTATGGTATACTTTCCCGACTACACCTTTGGTAACACTGTTTATGTCCTTGGCAAGACATCTGCTGCAGCGTATAAACAACCACTAGCGACCTCACCCTCGCGTCTATTCCTACTCTGGTCGGCTTATACATACAAATAGTAAACATATGTCGAAAGAAATATTATAGCAACAATGCGTGCGTTGGCATCGGCATCTAGAGTGAGGGCGACAACAATAGTGTAAATCCGGGTAGAATGGTCCATTGTCACAAACATTCATACCGCTTTTAATTACCGTACGGAAAGGGGGGGGGGCTGTAATTTCACTGAAATTAGCTAAGTAAATTGTAGGGATCACTTAACTTAAATCTGAAGCCAGATTTAGCTTATTTACTATGATCTAGGCGGTCGCTACGTTACAAATTGAACGCATATAGTGCCATAGCCGAAGATTGTGTTGTAGTCTCACAAAATTAAAAGCGGAAGCGGGAATGGAGATTTGTGAATCCAAATCTGAAGCCAGTCTCTCTCCGCCTATTTTGTTTAGGCTCCAGTCTGTTTAACAAAAACAAATGAAAAAAAAACTAAATTAAAAGAAGTCGTTTTCTTGTAGTCGTGAGAGAGGGTGAAGTAAAGTGTATGTACACCCAGTCGAGATATTTCGAGTTTCGCCTCTAACTGAAGTTCCCTTCATCTTTAACCACAACACGCTAATTTGTCTAGTAATTGCAATAACATAGCCAATACCTTTCCTTCTTTTAGGATTAGTTGAATTTGAATTTTTTATTACTCCAATAACCAATATACATTGGTGTCTCGAGTGTTCAGACACTAACAATGGTATTACACAATATTTATATTTTATGAGTACAGTCAAGTTTTAAACGTAATATACACAATAACATTCGTGATTTGGACAATCATTTTGCTATATTTAATTTATGCAAACCTGACTATACTAACCCGCCTTCTCCTGCTCGGCATTCAATGTCCGTGAATCATATTTAAAATTAAAAAAAAAAACAAGCAAAAGGGAGCATTTACTCATAAATAGTAACAACGTATAATATTCTTGTGAAAAAAAATAAAGGGACAGGAATCGAACCCCCGGTTAGCGATCCGACGATCTACCGTCAAATCCACCTGAATAACTTTAAGCAAACGCTTTCGAAAGAATATTCCCTGTTCCCTGTTAAACATGTGAAGTTAACATGACATTGTTTCTGGGATTATTCACTCTATTGAGACATTTCACATTACTGCAACCTAATAATAGATACCAAGAAATCACAGGAAATAAGCTAACCAATCAGATTAAGAATAATTATTCCTACCGTGACTAGAGTCGGGGGTAATAATAAAAAAAATAGGTTGTGGCTACGCGCACGTCCGACAATCGCCGATGAAAGTGCAAAATGGAGTTATATGGCAGTGACAGCAGTGTCGCTATGACGATTCAAATTGAGACGGTTTTTCTTATTAACGTTACATAAGCTTTGTCACGGCGAATGTCGGACCTGCGCGTAGCCACAACGTAAGAAAATAATGCACCCGGATATTACAAAAGATTGACAAGATATTAAAGACGTGTGTCTTTAAATATACTTTGAAAGAACATCATTATCTTAAATCTTTCCTTTACATTCCTGTTTCCTTTCCTCCTTGTAAACATAATGACTGTTCTAAGCAAAGGTTTATGGATTTAGAGCTTGATGGCACTTCGCTTTTCTTTTCTTTTCTTCCTTTTTCATAAAGAATGTCATGGATGTTATAAAGAAGAAAGACGACACACTGTGTTATGAGAGTAGATCTACACTCCGGCCATCTACATTTGTTTTCTTACCTGTTTTTTTGTTCTTCAAACTCCAGTTCTATAATAAATCATTGTTCACGTGCTCAACGCCAAGAAGTGTCAACCAAATTTGGTCTTCGAAATTATCGTAGCCCATTTTTAACAGTTTTTTTTATTCTTTTATCTTCTTTTTAAATTTCCATTCTGGGCTTTAACGTCTTTGCTCTTGTTGCAGTCGTTTAATCTCCCGCCATGTTGCTCATAATTTCGGTGGTTGCCACCAACCAGCCTGGAATGTTTTAAACGCAGCTTGACTGTATATAAAATGAGAAAAAGGGTCTCTAAGAAGACACTCAACGCCCTCTTCTTCATCTCTCTCGTTCGCAATATTCTGTCGACATTTTCTTTTTGCCGTGTAACTTTATATTCCAATCTCCTCCCCCAACACAACCCTTTCTTCAAAAAAGTTAGAAGTTGGATTAGATATTGTTGAGACCTTTTTTTTTTCTCGTGGAGGTTTTTGTATTAAACTCTCTCATTCGTGATGGGTTTTAGGTTATTTTTAAATACATGGTTCTCGTGCCACCTTACTTGAGTAATTTGTGAAATCAAGTGACAGACATTTGGAAATCCATGTGTCATAAATCCATTTAGTCCCTTCAGATAGGACATTGGAAAATCCATGGGGTGTTTGGTAGATATCCACTTGGTCCTGCAAGAAAGGACATTGAAAAATACATAGGAAAAATCACAAGAGTGGACATTTGGAAATCAATTTAGCTTCACAAAAGCGAATATTTGGAAATTCATTGGGTATCTAATGGAAATCTAATAGGCCTTACAAGAGTAGGCATTTGGAAACCCATAGGATATCTATTGGAAATCTATTAGGTCTGACAAGAGTAGGCATTTGGAAGTCTACAGGATGTTTCATGGAAATTCTTTTCTATCCTGTTGAATATTTATCTGGTGGAAGTTCTTTAAATGTTGCTGCTGTGTGAAAGACAAATGTCAATTACTAGTCCGAGTGTTTGTATGCATCACTGATGAAAACAAGTGAAAGGAAGGCAATAAAGATAGGTAATAAAGTTCAAACGAAACTAGTTAGGACACAGTATGACTTCTTTTTGTAGTAGTGATCCTTTGCATCGTTGATATTAAGTTATATATTAATTAGGCATAAAATGGCGCGAGTCAATAGACAAGATATTGGATTTACTTTGTCATATTTGTAGTAATTATTTGATCACGTGTTATTTAGAGAAACAAAAGGAGACATCATCGCCAATTGAGACTGAAAAATTGTAAAAGTTAATTCTGTGCTGATACTAAAACTGTCTTTTGTTTCACTGCTGGTGATCGTACACGCAACGCCATCTACCCATTCCCTGCTCATTAACAAAGTTCAGCGTAACATTTAAGAGAGAGAAAAGGTCATCAGCGAGCCAAGAAAGGTTGAACGAGAAATCCGTCTTTTCAGCTTTGTAATGAGTTTTATTTCTTGTCTAAATTTCGTTAATCATTAACTTATACAAGTAATAGTGATATCTATATATATTTCTGACCTCTTCCTTAGCTGATGTTAATGGCCCCGCTTTCAATGCGTGTGGAGCTGGGTTCGATATCCAATGAAGAATGTTCACGAATTTTTTAGTGTTGATTCAAGGTCGTGAAGACAATTGGCGAGATGTTTTATGTTTAACTAAAGACGTGAAGGACTCCCAGAAAAAAAGACAATAAGACTCACTGGGCAGGCTTGAAGTGCCGTGCAGCTTAGTTTCGCTTAGTCCTGTGTGGATGATGATCGGAAAATTGGTGGAATTATGAAAGTAGGAAGAAAGGGGAGAACCCCGAGAAAACCAACGCACACGGGGTTTGTCCACCACAAAGCTCGCATGGTACGAGTCAGGATTGAACCGAGGACCACACGCACCAGAGTTGAGCGCTCCACCACTGCCATCGTTGCTCCTTTCGGACTGTTCTCCAAAATCCACAATTCCGGCAGGGAACTAGCGTGAATTCTTAAAATGGGAGAAAAGCTAACCGAAATAAAAGGACCTGCCAGTTTCAAAATAAAAAAATGAAAAATGGCAAGTAAATTACAGCACTGAATTCAAAACTGAAAAAAAATCTCTCTAACTCTTTCATTGAGGTGCAAACGTCAGTTCTTAGAATGGATAACGTTAATCAGATGAAAAGGATCTGCCTGTTTTAGAGTAGAATTTGCGACAGTGATAAACTTTCTTCCGCATATGGAATAAGAAATATAAAAAAATGCGTATATGCTACAATACGTTTTTTTTAGAATAAGATATTTTGGACTCCTACGTAGTATGCAACTCTACACTAATGTATAATTGCGACCTTGGAGAATGAATGACAGAAAGAGTCTTGATCAATACAAAACGTATTGACCAAGCGGCCGCAAATCAGTACTTGTGGCTCGCCGCTGACAAAGTGAAACCATTCGGGCATCTACGGCTAACTTCGACAACATGTTCCGGGAGGTAGGTGGTGTCATTTGTTTTATGCTGGCAAGAGTCAACAATAAAAATAAAATTCCACACAAAAGACACGGGCCTGCACTCACACATTCGTCCGCTAACACTCTCTCCGACAATTGTCGAAGTTAGACGAAGATGTCCGAAAGGCAGCGGGGAGCCACAACTCACAAGTCAGGTCAATTAGTATTGGCTAATTTGGCTTCGCATGCGGGAGGTCCTGGGTTAATATGAGCGCCCGATCACGATCATCCTCACTGTCGCATTCTTACTGTGAGGACCAATCTTCAACGTTAGGATGAGCGCACGATGAAAACCTCAGGGTGGGCGATGGTGAGGGTGAATGAAAACGTGAGGAAGAGGGAAGGGTGAAGTGAGACTGAAGGTGACAACGAAGCAAAGCCGCGAGGACGAACATGAGGGAGGTTTGGCTAAAATTAACATCTATAAATCACATTCCTTCTATTGTGGTGAAGGTCAGTATAGGAGCGTCACACAGTTTGAAAGTCTCCTCAAATAAGATATTTTTACAAGCACTTAAGTCATGTCATAGATAGAAAAGAAACCATGGGAGCCACTTTCCTCATCCCAGAAATAGTGCTCGCTAAGGGACATCATTCACGTAGAACTGAGACGAACTTAGGCCTTACTTAGCAAGTGCAGGTCAGAAGTATTAAGAAACATTATGAAATTTTACAATCGATATCAATAAATAAGAAAGTATAACATATATAAGCCAAATGTTAATAAACGTTGAGCATGAGTTTTACTATTATGATCTCAGGGTTTCGTAAGGTCTTCCAGATGACGTCATAGCGTGACAATACTATCAAGTTGCCTATTTGTCTATAAATCTTGACCTAGGGTAGAAATCTACACTAGCGACACTTCCAGCTGGCAGCATAATAAAAAATCGGGTAGTTGAAAAACTATTTATATTTGCAGAATATACAATTCCGTCAACTCCCAAATATCCGTTGTAAGTTACCAATCCAGATCTTTTACATTCATTTATATAATAATAGATTACTTAGTCGCAAGGTCTTTGTGTTTAAAATATTCATTGAAAAGTGTAACAGTACACTTTCAGCATGAAGTAGAACAAATGAATCACTATCATATTTGATTTTACTTAGATTACATAATAATTCCTCATTCATTATGTAATGTTTCTCAATTTAAAGTTAGTCATAAAATTTGCAAAGCTAACGTAGCCTAATCTAACTAAAGCTAAGCTCAGCGTGGCTGAAGCTTGCTGTATCAATTATGTGTTTATCCATATTCGGATAATTGTCGAAAAACAAAATGGCAGCTAATTTGATTAGTGAAAATTCAGGTAATTTCAAGGATCTATTTTAACAGCTTTCACTATACACAATTTCTAATGGAAACGGACAGCGTTCTGCGTAACTGCCTTGCTTGTTTAAACAATATAAAGCTGGGCGTGTTTGAGAAAGAACACCTGACTTCTTTTTTTTTTATGGGCAGAGCTAACCTTTAGAGAAACATTTTCTAGATTAAAATTAAAAAAAAATCCTCCCTACGTGCCGCCGTTATCGGAGGATACAGAGAAGTAAGAACACACGATTTGAAACTAACCTATGGGAATCGAGAATGTAATCTCTTTGGTTAAGAACGCAGGACACTTCGTGTGAATGATAATAACAGCTGAGGCCACCAACAAAATACACACATAATGAGACGTTATTCTTCTTCACTTATCTTCTTTCCTAGTTTTATTAGTTTGTTTCTTCTTCAGCCTCTGTTTCTCAACCTCTTTGTGTGTGAGTATTTGTCATACAATTAAGTACCCAACAAAAATGTAAAGCTGAGAACCGAACCACATTTGCAATTAAAATGGATTTCACTTTGATAGAACACCCAAGGAAAAGACTGTAATTTCGGATAGTCAAAACGGTATTTTAAGGATCGGGAAATCGAATATACAGAGGTGGGCACACTGTTTGAGGTCAAAAATGGTACAAATGATACAGGAAATGCAAGTCATGTAATTTGAAAGATGACACCCACGATCGGAATTCGAATTTTGTTATGACATTTAAGTATCTTTGGCTCAAGTCAGGATAGGGTTTGGAACAGAGCTGAAACCGGGTACTTTTGGCGACCTGGCCTGACCCGATTGACCGGTCTTGACCTGAATTTAACCCCAGTAGCACACAAACGTGTTTTGAACGTTGATTTTTTGTTTGTTTCGTTGATTAACCGTTATCAGTTGAAAAAAAATACGTTTAATTTAAAATCATATTTCAACAAAGACTTGATATTGTTGAAAAGATGTTAATTTAACGTGGATTCAACTGTTATTTTCAACTACGATATACCTAGGTAGATTTCGTTTCATGGAATTCTTTCTAATTTAATGGAATAAAATTTGTAATTAAAAGCTAATTGAATGCCACTAAGTATTATTTGGTGTCGTTTGAATTTTATTTATGGCCTTTAGGCATCAAAGACTCAGGCAAGGATAGTGGAGGGGAAAGGATTCGGGAAGGTGTCGGCCAGAGCCTATGTTGAAGGTGCTATCCCGGCATTTGACTGGTGTGACTGAGGAAAAACCCTGGAAAATCCTGTCAGTGTGGTCGGTTGAAGGGATCTAACCCACGACCTCCCGAGTCCTACGCCAACGCTCTACCACTGAGCTACGGCGGTTCGGTATATTTTATCATCCTCTGAATGTTGAAAACACGTTCAATTTCAATCAATATTCCAAAGAAAATTTGATTTCGTTGATATGACGTTAATGTGACGTGTTTTTAAGCATTATATTGAACTGTGCCCTAGATTACGTTTCATATGTGTCTTTCCATCTTAATTGCATAAAAAATATTCTTAAAAGAGAATAGAATAAAATTAACTACGTTTCTCATGTTCTCATTTGCATGTTGAAAACAAATTGAATTTTAAACTATATCTCAACGAGCGTTTAATTTCGTTAATATGGCGTTAGTAATGTGAAGTGTTTTCAACTTTCCTTTTCAACTATGACATAGATTTCGTTTTATATGCGTTCTTCTAAGGCGACATATTACACTTATTGAGAAATACAAATTTAATAGTGCAGCAATGGCCAAAGTGTTAAAGAAGGAAAATGGACATAACAAAGAAAGATGGAAAGTATTCTTATTCTTACATGATTGTGAAACGACACGTTTGAATTTTTGGCGACTGCGTTCTAGACTACTTTTTCTACAGATACCGTAAAAGAGTAGTGTCTCTGAAGGCGACTCTATGAATGAGTGGATAGCGTGCCGAGCTACCAACGATAAGTGCCTAAAGTTCCAGCTTTGAATCCCACATCAGACGGTTGTATAATTTACTGATGGAAAATTAATAATGTATATCATGATGAAAGCAACGGGCAAATTGCTAAGATCGATTTCAACTGCCAATTTTTTGGTATAGGATTAGAGGTATAGGAAAATCGACTTCATCATTGGGTTTCTTGGAACATTCCAGCACAGACTGATATGTCACATGACCCACTTACTATTTAAAATTTTTGAGCATATTCAAGATGGCGGTCATTGTCATATCATCCAGCATGTATCACTTCCTGCCCAGTATCAATTAATAGCCATTTGCTTTCAATATATGTAACAGTTTATATAAAAAAGAGGCATTTTCCGTACTCTGTATTCGATTTACTTGCTCTCTACGTTCCATCTTTCTTGGGTCCCCTTGTCCTTATTTGTTGGCGACAGCACCCGTAAAATTTTGGCTGTGAAGGTTTACCTAGGTACTGTACCTATAGTCAACACCTCACTATGGTGGTGCACGTCCATTTTAAGTTCTTACCTTTTCATGACTAAATCACACGTTCTAAGATCGTATCATGACTTTAACCCCTCAAGAGATTTATTGGATAAGGTGTCGAATGTTTTTTTTTATGGGGTTGCTTGAAAGGCTGTCTTCCGGAAAATAGCCATTGTTGAGGAAACGCAGACAACTGAAAGAGGCATTTTGAAGCATGTTATCGTGTGGCAGCTTCCTGTACATTTCATTAGATAATTGTTATTCAATTGTTTATTTAATTATTTGCGTTTGAAAAAGACTTCAAATACCAATTTATTTATTCTCTGTATTATATGAGCCATAATTAGGTACATGGAATGTATATTAAAGAAAAGCTGAAATTGTGGTCAAAAGATGGCAGCACTAAAATATGGCAAAATGTGAAGTGAGTAACTTTTTTATTTATCAAGCCAATCATTCCGCTTCTTTTTTATAACAATTCATATTGTATAGTTTTGTTATCAATAATGTCTTTTTAATTTTACTTTATCCGTTTCAATGAAATTAACATTATGTATGAACATGTCGCTACTAATTATGTTACCATTGTACGTAAGAGCTTGTACCTGATTTTGTTTAAAAATGGGAAGAAGATAATTAAATATACTATTTAATTATTTTGATTAACGGTCCTGCTATATGCAGTATCCGACACTCCATGTGACCCAATAAAATAGATATATTTTTTCTCTCAGTTTTTTATTTCCACTTTCTTAGTTTTATAAATTAGATTTAAGAGTATGCTAGCACTCCCGCCCGACACCTGCGCTAGGTGGAACTTGGGGCACTACGCTCGGTCATAAGTGTTTAATATATGTGACTGCCAAAACTTCACTCAAAGGACCACGAAGAAATTAATATTCCTGAGATGAGACAGATAGAAGATGCTTCAACCGATGAATTCAAGTCTCGTCTCTATACCATGTTTGCTGGAAATGATAGATATTTTTAAGTATTTATAAATATATATATAATTTATTTTCTTAACCGTGTCTCTCAGCAAATTTCAATACATTTGGTCCAGTAGTAACAAAGTCTTGTCAATTTACTTTGTAACATCCTTTTTTGTACACCCTATATAAGGCTTCTTAATGATTCAAAACCACCGTTCATCTTCCGGATCGTTGCGCTTTTGTAGTGAAATTCATCCATATGCTTTGTCAATATGAGAGAATGGACGATTCTCCTTACCTTTCCCTATATAGTAAGTAACTTGTCCACCAATTGTTCTTTTATTCCCAGTAAATTAAAAACGTCCCGAATTTGGTTTCATCTCCGAAATATAAACTGTTCATTTCTACACTTTCTGTTCAATGTTTTCTCTTGTTGGAAGGGTTACTGTTTTTAACTGGATAGAGGAAATAATGGGTTGTTTATCTGTGCTATTAAGGACTTAAATGAGGCGTGAAGAATGGAATATTCAACGTTGTAACGCGAGACTATATACACACATAAAGGAAAGTTAACGTGCGTCATTCTCCTTCAATATTAAAAGGACCTTGTACTTTAAAAATAGCCTCAAAGGAAAATCAGTACCTCTTAGATATGATGAGATAATCTATTACAATTAACTCCGTTATAGTAATGATGGAAAGAGATAATAAAACCCTGTGGTTAGGATACAAAATTCGAAGACAAGTTGCGTCTCAATCCAACTATTATTATCAATGTGAAGTACATTATGTACAGTACAAAAGTAGTAGAAAGTGCTGTTTACAAGCGTTTAGATGCTTTCAAAAAAAAAAAAAAGGCCGTCGTGTCTTAAATTGATCCAAAAAGACATAAAACAAAACCGTCATTAAGATTTTTTTGTGAAGAAATTCACACCATCAGAGGTAAGAACATACACACGATTTCATTTAACAAACATGTTGAATAAGTTCCAAGGAAATACGTGTTTAAAAACAAATTCACATGCTGCAACTGATTGAAAGAATATTAAAAGCAATACTAAAAATCAACTTAAATGTTATAATGAATTGAAGACTGTGACGTAAGTACGAATACCTCTTGTTAGAGATGTAATTTCCGAAAATTCAGAACATTCGGGAGTTTACATCTACATTCTGAAATCAGAATACTAATGGCTGAATTCAACGCGGTGAGCGGTCACTGAGTCGCTCAGCAATTTGTCTGTCCTTTGAGTGCCACTGAGAGTTTCCCGCCAAGAAACTTCATGCTCACTCTGAGTCGGAAGTTGGACGCCAAGAAGTAGCAGAAGATGTGTCTCTTAAATATGTAGAGAATTCTTTCTTTGGGCGTATAGAAGTCAATAAATGAAGCATATAAGTGTCGAGATGACTTTAAAACAATGCAATAAACCTTTTAAAGGAGAAACGTTACCTTTATTGGTATAAATATACATCGACAATACCAATAGAAGTACGGAACGCTTTACAATATTCAACTGTTCGTCGAGTTCTAGAAGCTTCTTGTCATCCAAAGGATTTCCAATCCCAGAAAGGTCACTGAACGGTCAGTCCTAAGTGAGCCGCTCAGCCAGTTGAATGAAGCCAGTGTTAGTAATTCTAGAATTCTCGAAAGTTGGAATCGCGAAATGTTTAAATTCCGCAATACCCCAATTCCCAAAATTACAAATATAAGACCTAATTTACAAACATGGCAAATTTAAAAGTGAAGTCCAAATCATTGGCAAAAAAGAAATTCCAGAAATCTAGATGTTCACTGACTACGTGATAGAAGACTTGTTCTACACTGTAAAAAAAAACACACTTTTTTAACACTTTTTTGAACACCTTTGAGCACTTTCTGGAAACGACTTTAGCTCACTTTCGAACACTTTTATAGTGTCCAAAAGTGAAATAAAGTGCTATGAAAGCGTCTCAAAGGTGTTCAAAAGTACTTTAAAAGTGTACAAAAGTGTTCCCTTAATAGTGCTACAAAAGTGCTTAAAAGTGAAAAAGAAGCGCCCTCAATTTTAATGTGTTCCAAAAGTGTGTTTTGGAAACTACTTTTGACTACTTTCAGGACACTTTATTCGCTTTCAAGCACTTTTGGAACAATTAAATGCACTTTCTAGACACTTTCATACACAATATTTTTGTGTTCGCGGCTGCGCGTTTTTCGTCAATTTGGACCCCCTTCCCCGCAGTAACGAACATTAAGTAGATACCCTATCCCTAATGCTTAGACGCCCAGCATAAATAAGTAAAGCTTAAATTCCCGACCCCGAACGCTGACGTAATATTTGAACGACTCCTGAAATTAAAAAATGTACATATTTCAAACACATATTGGTAACTGTGGAGCGTAGTATTAGAATTCGTTATTTATTTTTTACTGTAAATAACGAATTTTGATACTACGCAGTACAGTTAAATATGTATTTGAAGCATGTACATATTTTAATGTCAGGAATCGTTCAAATACTTCGTCAGCATTCGGGGGAGAGAGAGGTCAAGCTTTGTTTATTTTTGTTGGGAGTCTACGTATTAGGGATAGAGCATCTACTTAATGTTGCTTACTATAAGGAGGGAAGGGGTATAATTTGACCAAAAACGCTCTGACGTAAAATCTGAATGACATGTAATACATTTAGCTGTGACGCGTAGTATCTATATTCGTTATATCTAATTTTTTCCTAAATACTTTGAAAAAAAATAGTCATTTTTACCTATGGCTTCAAAGGCTGCAAATTAAAACCTAATTTATCCCTGTAAAATCACCTGTTTTTGGTAAGTTTTATAAAAGTGGATATAACGGATTTTGATACAACGCGCCTCAACTATAACTTCAACCTTGAATGTTATACAGATAGTAAATATATGCTTTCGGTATGGTTGATATATATTAAAAATATTTTTTAAAATCACCACAAACCATATCATGCTGGGTACCACAAAAAGTATTCCGATTGATTTCTTTCCGTGTTTTCTTGTCCCAGACGAATGTCGGGATGGTATCCTTAATTCAGGCATGTACGTACTAATTTTTAAGTAAAACATGACAACACCTTTAAAAAATTAGCATCTAAATCAATAAAAATAAAAAAATGTAACCCCAAATATAGGAAAAAAACATTACAATTTTATTTATGTTTTAACAGTTAGTAAATTGTACACACGGTTGATTCAGTAAAAAAAATATACTATGTTCTTTCTCTCCAAAAATGAGTTTAGAAAGTCAACAGTCCAACAGAAAAAAAAAAAACAAAAAAAAGCAGGAAAGATAAATGTTCACATTAAACACTTCAAACACATGTAAATAACTTCTGTGCTTTTTATATAACTTTTAGTGATACAACCTTCGGTAACACAACGAAGGTCAAGGTGCAGCGTCCGTAATTGTCTTCTTCGACACACCCTGGAACAATAATAGATAGTATGTATTTACTATAAAATAGAATACATTAATCACATGAATCTAAAAGTGGTATCTTCTCTGAGAAAATTAACAGATTAAAAAGCATGTATAGCAACTAAGCAGCCGTGACTTAATAGACAGATTGTTAAGTGTGTTAGCATTTGGAAGGTTTCCAATTCGAAATGGCTGCTGGCTGCGGGCTGCTGGCCATCCTGACCGGGGTTCTTTTAGGGTTTTCCTGGTCACACCTGGCAAATGCTGTGATAACACATTCAACACAGGCCGTGACCCGACGTCTTCCGGCATCCTTTCCCCTTCCCTATTTCGGCCTGAAACTGAGATGCCCGAAGGCCATAATAATAATAGTAAAGAATAATATATAGAGTAGTCGTAGTTCACTTGGTAGAGCGATGGCTTGACAATCGGAATGTCCTGGAAACGATCTTAGCGACATCTCATTCTGACTGAGGTTTTAGCGGGGTTGATTGTCATACCATGTAAATGCCGGGATAGTACCTACTGATTATTCCCTGACCGACATCTTCCAACATCCCCTGCTCCACCATATATTCAATCCTCAGCCTGACTTGCCTAATGACATAAATACGTTCAATTATTGAATAATAATAAATATTTTTTAATAACACTAACAATCGGAACTTCATTTGATAGACGAGCACATTCAGATCTTGCTGCCGGTATGGCGTGCAATTTTTATATATCGATCGGTATTTTGGATCGATCGATATTTTGAAACTTGAAATATCGATATCGATAAAAATCTATATATCAAACGATTATGCGATTTTTATTTCCTAC
>JAGDQP010053266.1:0-13598 GCA_022664845.1 Lepisma saccharinum | reverse complement strand
ATTCCGCTCGAAAAGGAGCGGTCCCGCTTTTCGCTCTAAAAAGAGTGAAAATTCCGCTCTTTTGATTAAGTGTGTAGTATAAGCAAATTTGGGCTTAAAATGGTTCGAGACGGAATAAATTATTAGAAAGCTAATTTTTGTTTTAACTAATTCTTTGGATCCCCCTGACACTCCTGCGAAAATCGCCAAAAATAGCAGTTGGGCAACCATTTGAAATGACATCAATATGGCGGCGACGCGACCACATCCATTTATGCTTATATTGTAATATCACAAAACTGACATATAAAGTGCGTTCTCGTGGCAAATTAAAGGTAATGCATGTTTCAAGTGATCTGAGCTAATATCATGCATATACGTTGGCGATTTTTTAAAATCTGAAAGCTATTATCTAAAAAAAAAAAAAAAATGATTTTTCAGTTTCCTTATATATGTTTCGTAGCGAATTACTATGAAACTACCAGAGATACGGAAAAACGCCTCGAATTAAACGGTGTAGGGTAGAGTCTCAACTTTCTAAGGATACGTATATTGTTTCTGTATCTTAAAAGCTAAGGGTGGTAGGCCATTTTATGTAGCGCAAAGTGTTGAATTTCGAGAACTAAGTTTGCGCTAAACAAAGTAACATACGCAATAATGAAAGACGGTAAAACATTTGGAAAGTTAAGTAGTGCTTGAATACATTCTTTTGGGTACAATTAAACTTCTGACAAAAATAGAATTTGGGCAATAACCTAAAATGACGCCATCAACATGACGTCCAAGCTACCATATCCATTTATGCAAATATTGCAATATATAATCACAGAACTGAGATATAAACTTTGTTCAGATGCCATATACACGATTCAAGTGATTTGAGTTAGTTATACAATCGTTATACACTGGAGTCATTTTTTATAATATGGCAGTTGTCATGTCATTATAGTTTTATTTAGTTTTCATATATTCGGTTGCATAGCAGGTAACTGTGAAACTATCGGAGATGCGGAGTAACACTGAATTAAACGTAATACCGTAAATTTGGCGTAATTTGATGTGTCAGCAGCGTGAAGATGGCACAGCATACGTTGTACACTAAACAGATGAAGTATCCAATCGCCTGTTCTTTCACTTCACGAAATCATTTAATATAGAGATCTGTCGAAAATAGTGAATCCATGGTTTTGCTGTACGTTTTCCTCTTTCAATTTCGGTCATCGCTGTGTCACGCATCACAGTTTCTACTGTGGAAAGCAGAGCTCCTTCTTCAGTTCATGAATCGAGCACTTCACAGTATATTTTACTTAGAATTTGCACGTCACAATTGATAAGAGTTCCATCTTTCTCGCAATGTTGAATAATCAAATGCGCAATTGCTGATCGTGACAGGGAATGAGCACGCAATATCGTTGTATACGCGTGCCCATTTATAATATGAACGACAGCGTTCTTTGCGTAAACTTTTTCCCATATTTCATCTAGAACACTACCATTCATGATTTTGCCTATCGCTCCCATGAAATTTATTAGGAGATGGAATTCTCCTAGACAAACAATTAGAGAGGACAAAATATCAATTTTGTCTGGTGGTAAGACTATGTCCATTGCTTTGATCTATAGAGGCTCGTCGAATGTCACTGTGCCCTTCTACCCTCGCTTCTCACACACTTCGTCGCCGAAACGAAGGCACGTATTCATAGGTGTAGTGTTGGTAGGATCAAGATTTACAAAAGTCAGCGGTATTACTGCTGACTTTGCGTAGGCCTGTTATCCCGCCGCAAATTCCATGAAGCCACTCCATCCCACATGGGATCTTTTTGTCATGGAACCCGCTATCAATATCCAGTTCATGGAAGCGAGATGGGCGCTTGGAGGACAGTTGCAGAGATAGCACGTCAACCATTTCTATACTATTTAGTCCGATGTTCAACGTTCTATCATACAAACTAGTTGGAATAAAATCAAACTTTCCCAACGCTTTAGGTCGAGGCACACAGATTTCCGTTTTCACAGCTGAGGCAGACGTTACACATTTCACTCCTCGCATAACATAAAATGTACCGCGGCCGATGATCGGCATTATCGAAAACAAATTGTACAAAACCTTCTTCACTAACTACGTTTGATATTACAAGAGTCACGAAGCCTCATATTTGCAGACCTCATTGTAGGAAACGGAAATACCCAAATTATGGAAGAGATCGATCAACTTTCCTGAACTAAATCTCCTATAAAGATAGATCTCAATGCGCTTCTGCACCGCCGACACGAAAGACCGCAAGCGCACGGATGCGATGGCAGAGTGCGCTATGGTAAGAACTTTTCTTTCACTAGATTTTCCTTTCTCAGGTTTCATAAAGCCAGAAATAAAGTAGTAAAGCAGATCTCCGATTTAGGTATGTCGTCAGAAGTAGGATATGAGGAACAATCATATACTTGAGACATATCCTCCTCTTAGATTATGACGGTAGCAGCGTCCAAGATTCGCTTCTCTTCCTCCTCAACGTTTCTTCTTCAATCAATGTACCACTTATCGATCAGAACACGAGATACTATAGAACGGAAACAAATTATGCTTCGAAAATTTATCATGCTAGGCGACAATACAACTTCATCACCGTACAGCTTGATAAGCAGTCCCTTCAAATACTTCTTGGTGTACGTGGTCGCTTCGGTCTTCCATTCATCGTGTGGTCGTCCAAATATCTGTGTGGCTGAACTACTTGGCAAGCACGAAGTTATTAAAGCAAAAGAAGATTCACCGTCTTTATGATATATGCCTCGGTTGCCACAAGATCACATTGTGTGTTGATTCGGCTTCTCACAATTCTGCTCCACTCATCATTTCTCTTCTCGCATATGGAAAGTATAGTGGATATTTTCCCTAGAATATAATGGATATTTTCCATGTTCGTGAGTATCGTCCTGGGTATTTCCTTGCAGCATCTTTGTTAATTTTCTCTTCGCAGTAGAGACAACACAATTTAAAATTGAATTGTGAAATGTCGCCTCTTAAACTTAACCGTGGGTTGCAAACAACGGTAGGCGCCTGTGCAGATACTTGAGCAAGATAGCTTGTAAAGTTCTTCCTGCGCTTAATATAAACTTCCACTTCTTTGAAACCCTCGATCTTAGTGTCAATACCGTCATTGCGTTTTAAGCTGGCACCTTTTATGGTCTGTAAACCTCTTTAAACCTTTACACTTGGGAAGTCCTCTAATCTTTTCCCGCAAAAAATGCACTTTTACTCTAAACCCTCCTGGACCTCCATATTTCCGCACTTATCTCTATTTATTCTGGCATACGGAATACACTTGACATACACAAATAAAAAAAGAAGACAAGCCACACTTGAAGTTCAAACACAAACTAGACATGAATACAACTGAAAAAAAAAATATCACCAGAACGCGCGCTTCGAAAATGAGACTGTTTAGAACTAAAAATATGGTGGCGGGCGCATAAAGCTCACCGGCAACAACAAACTTATTATTGCCCTTCAACATTTGTAAATTTATAGTCTCTCTTTCTTCTAGTCTTATTTTTAGTTGTAAAATATTTCCTCATGTCACTTTGATTAGCGCAAACTTAGTTCTCGAAACTCAACACTTCGCACTATGTAAAATGTCCTGGTAGTTTTTAAGTTAGTTTTAGCTTTTAAGATACAGAAAGAATATACGTATCCTTAGAAAGTTGAGACTCTACTCTATAACGGTAACTTCAAAGTGTTTTTCCGTATCTCTAGTAGTCTTGTAGTAATTCGCTACGAAATATATATAAGGAAACCGAAAAAATCTATATTTTTTTTAGATAATAGCTTTCAGATTTTAAAAAATCGCCAACGTATATGCATGATATTAGCTTAGACCACTAGAAACATGCAATATCTTCAATTTGGCTCGTGAACGAACTTTATGTCAGTTTTGTGATGAGATATTACAGTATAAGCATAAATGGATGTGGTTGCGTGACCGCCATATTGATGACGTCATTTCAGTCCAACTGCGATTTTTGGCGCTTTTTCTCAGGAGTATGAGGGGGTTTAAAGCACGTGTTAAAACAGAAATTAGCTTTCTAATAATTTTTTACATCTCCGGACCTAATTTGCTTATACTAATAGTGAAAGGTTTCTTCAGCATGAGTTTGAAAATACAGATGCATAAGTAAATATGCCCCCGCTCCATAATATAAGTACGTTCCATGATATGGACGGGATCCCATGTGTTACACCCAGTACCAGTATTAACGCTCAGAATGGTTCTTTCAATCTTGAAGGTATACGTCTGCGTTAGTACCCAAAGAAAAGTGGTGGAAGTGGCCTTAATAACGTTCTTGAGGATTTCGATGAATTCAAAAACAGTAGGTACCCTCAAGAAGCAATTCACTATATAAATATTTACTACTTTAATTTGAAGTAGCTTGTTGGACTAAACAAGCAATCTGGATGGAATTGCTTTATGAACAATCTTATTGGTAACTATGAAAAGTGTGAATCGATGTACATCAGTACCATTTATAAATTTGAATCCTAGTACGTACTATTTACACACCATTGTGTTTGACAGCAGATTAAAGTAGAAAACTAAGTTAGTCATCATCGTCACATTTGATCCACCTATGTTCAATTGAAACGGATTCAATCACTATTTTGCCTAGGGCTCAGAGCGGGATAGGGTGGGAGAAAAGATGCGCAGTGTGAACCCGAAGAGTACTTTCGCCTTCCAACTTTTCATGTAATACATAGTTTCATTTCAAATTAATCTCAATCATGTCCGTAATTCTCTTTTCACTATTAGTTTCTCTTTCGAAATATATCCCACTAAGAGTACACAATAAATCAAAATCAACCATTTTTCTTTTATTGTATTTTTAATAAATAAGTAATTTAAGTTTAACGCATTCATTCCGCTACGTAAATTTTCACAAGATTCTGAGGGTTTTTTTAAAAAAAAAATGATAATCGATTACTAGACTCTGTTAGAAAATAATAAATATAATCTACAACGTTCAATTGAAAATACCGTATCTTCAAAGGTAAGTTATACTAAAACCTAAAATTACCAACTTAATTTAATTTCCAACTAATAGAAATATGACTAACGTTATCGTAATAAATTCCCTGATGTTTTATTTGCTCTTCCTGACCAAAGAAATAGCTTAAAATTTACATCGCCTTCTTCCTTTTCTTCTCTTTTTCACTGCCCACATAACGATTTTGATCGGACTCAAAAGTTAATGAAGCTTCTTTTGACAAATGAAAAAACTTCATGCAAGCTTAGCAATTTAAGCCAAAAGGTTTAAACAACGTTGAAACAAGCACTATAGTTTACAAAAATCAAGATTGAAATAGCTTTACCAGAACAACAAATTAAAATAAATTGTACGTCCTACGAAAATAAAAACGTTGTCCTCGATAAGAATGAAACGGAGTGCCACTGGTACACCAATCCGATGCTGTAGTCACTAGACCACGGAACCACACGCCCTAGTTTGCCTTCGAAGCGCTATTTACACTTAGTCCATCAGATCTCAAGAGACGTCTGTAGTAAAAGGGTGAGAGCTGAAGATTAGGCTACGTCGAAATAGGCCTGGCATGTGTTGGAACTTCAGTGTACTGAGACTACACTGGAAGTGAAACGAAAAAATCAAATATATGTAAAGTCTGACAAGACCCCCTCTTTAGTTGCTGGCAACAAGCTTGAATTAGATTAGATAACAACCAAGCCACTAATGTTTTTCCAACAAGTTTGTTTCATGCTTGTTTATTAAGTACAAATCAATATCAAACTCAAACAATATCAAGCTTAAAGTAAGTGACTGACAGCCTTATTGCAAGCAGACATGCTATCTGGTTATGTGATATATCACATGAAAGGACCTCCAAAATATCATCATCTGTTTTACTTGCCACTACATAACAAAGACAAGTTGTCATAATCATCGAGAGCTCACAACTGCCTAATGGGAATAGGGCACACATAGAAGGTAAAGCATTGTTCGCGCGCTGTTGCATTTCATTTCTACCTCATTAGCTAACACAGTAATTGTTGAACAATATTGATATATACATCATTTTAAAGCTTATGAAACAAGCCAACAACTTTTATCTCGAATATTTTTTTTTATATTATGAGTTTAAAACAAGCTACACCGCAAAATGTGTAAATATTAAAAGCAAAATATCGTTATTTTGTGCTTTTGATCAAAATTATGGCAAAACTACTAGAAATAGCGTAAAACGCATAAAAAAAGTTTTGTAGCCTGTTATCTGTAAATTATAACAAAAAGAATCATGTGGTTATGTCTATTGATTACAGAGATACTATTCAATTTCTGAAAATCTGTAAATTTGTAGTTCTGGGGGCATAGGGGAAAGCACAGTGGGGGGGACGGAAAGTTTGTGGAAAATGCACCTCTAGAACAGGACAAAATTCACATTTCCTCTAATTATTCCTAACATCAAACCTTTATTTCCTAGGCTATGTGTTGAGGGCCCGGCCGCCATTTTGGAGGTGACGCGCACATGGAATTTTATGGGACTTTTTGGATTTCATTAGGGAGCCACAAGGAGAAAATCTTGAAAAAAATAGCGTTTTATAAATTATTTCATCTCGACACCCCTTATTTACTGGGCTAATAATAGTTTAGGGATTAAAGTATAGTATGAAAGTGAGTTTAAACTTAAATTGGTCGATTCGGAGACACATAAAGAGTGCATAATGAGATTAAGAAACGAAAGCAAGAAACAACTAGAATCTGAATATATCACTAGAATTGATAATATAATATACGGTAATACATCATTTCATAATCCATGTATAATGATTTTAGACTATAAATATGAGGATGATAATAAATACAGTTGAATAGCATATGACCGTATGTGTGCGAGATACATAAGGATATCGTTTATTTATATAAGTAACTCGTGCTAAGGGGAAGTAACAATTTTAGATAAACGTTTTCTTTTATTATTAAATAACGCTGTAATTATCTTCAAAACATAGCTGGAGCGTTTAGGAAGTTTTATTGCTTTGAAATTTTCGTATGACATTCTTTGTAAAACTGGTCACTTAACTAGATCATTTGGAACGAACTTTCAGTTCTTTTATATAGATGTATGGGAATCTGGTGAGTACATGTCAGTATTAGAAACCGTAGACAGGTCGGTACTGCGAGATATAAGGTGTCAGTCCTGCTAGCGGCTATACCAACTGAGGTTTTGAAGGATTTTCCTTAATTTCACTAGTAGAATGCCCTAAGGTATCTACAGAGAGGTTTTCTACCATGGCAGTGTTCGGTGAGGCACGTCATTCCTGCGACATGTGGCTTAGGACGTGGTTGCCTGTAAGACTTATTAAGTTAAATAAAAAATAAAACGTTTGACATAACTTCTGTGTGTCTCTTTTTTTAATTGTCAGGCAATCTAACAAATTTATCAGTGACTGTTTCTCCACACCCCTCAGTCTCTCTGTTTGTGTGTGCATGGATTTCCTTTTTTTCTTCTTTTTTGTGCTGGAGTTCGATGAGCTATTTATGCCTATTCGTTTCAATGGTCATTTATCGTTTCAGAATTCGATACTTCCCCCTTGCGTATAAAGTTATCTTTTATTTGTTTATCCTAAACCTTTCAAAATTGCCCAGTTGGAATGGAATTTGACTAACAAGGTGAGATGATGAAGCAAAATATCATGGTCTGATCGGCAGAGTCATATTTTCATTAACAAAAACAAAATAAGGAATCATTCCTTCCATGTATGTTTTAGTGAAAGATTTGTTAACGCTCCGATGGGATGCTGTAATTTGAGGTCTAATTGACAGGTTGTAATGACTGCTAATTTGGTGTGTTTGTAGTGGTGTTATTGCGTTGAGATCAAACGGTTTCTGCTCATTTGAAAACACACTAAGTATGATTTGTTGACACAGCTTTCATCGTTTAAACAGAGTCACATTTTGCTCTACATTTAGAGATTCATTGTGTGTGTATGTACGTGTGTACGTAAGCGAGTATGTGTGTTTGATTGAGGTTGGAGTTTGTATAAGAGAACAGTCTGAGAAACACATTGGAAACAAAATTAAATATTCAGCTCGTGCTAAACAAAATGGTAAACGTCAATTAGCTGTGAAGGATTAGGCGTATAGAAAAGAAAAATATGCAAGTAGAATAGATCTGTGATTAAACATAAGAAACAGAAAGATCCACAGTGCACATTACATATCAATAAAGAATCTTTTCAAACATTAAAATTCACTGCATTCGTAAGGGGGTATCAAACCACTCCGTTTCAGCGGCTTTTCCAATACCCCGTTCCACTGGAAGCATGACATTGTGGTACTAAACTGCAATACTTTCTGTTTTATCACATTTTGTGCACTGTTGGACATTCTGATGAGAACTGTCGAGCAAGAATATTAACAATATTATCAACATTGTTAATTTCGTGCCGGTAATTTTAGAACTTTCGTAATTTCTTAAGCAGATTTACAACTAAAAAGAGAAAATCTTGATTTACTCATACCAACGATATTTCCTAATCATTTTAAAGTACTATTTAAAAATCAAACTTATGTACGCTAACGATGTGTTAAAAAAACGAAAATATTTTCTGAATGGTATTGCTATGGCACCAATTTCCGATATTAGAAATTGTGTATCTTTTTGTGTATGTTGAAGTGCATACAACAACGAACTCTTTTACAAATATGATACATTGTTTCTATTTCAATAAATATGGCCAATTATCAATGATTAAGTGTTGGGCTACAGAATAAAAGAAAAAGGAAAACGAAAAGATAATACAGAATAATGTAAATTTCTCAAATAAGATGAAAAGTAAAAGGCAATGTTTTGAACTTAAATTGGGCAGACACTCGAATATTATGACGACATTCTGGGAAGATATGAATTACAGCCGAAGAAATTATAAGTGAAATTTTCAACTAATCCTGAGTTTTTTGGACTTTACTTCATTTTTTAATATTCAATATTGACTCGAAACATCATTCCATATAATTTCGAACGAAATTCATATTAATAGTGAAATCCGAAGTGATATTTTTATAAGTTAAGTCGTATTGTGATAGTTGTTGACGGTGCAATGGGTGGTGATCATGTCGACTGACTGTTTGACTATTTTCCCCAGTAGCACACGAACGTGTTTTCAACGTTGATTTTAGGTTTATTATTTGATTAACCGTTATTAGTTGAAAAATACGTTTATTTCTAAACCATATTTCAACAAAGACGTCATTGTGTTGATAAGACGTGTATTCAATATGTTATTTTCAACTATGGTATAGATTTTGTTCAATGTGTTTGGTACTAATGTTATGTTAAAAATATATAATTAATAACTAATTGAATGGCACAAACTATATTTTATGTTCTCATGTGTACGTTGAAAACAGGTTGAATTTTAAACTATATTTCAACGAAGATAGAATTTCGTTGATAGGGCGTTAATATCACGTATTTTCAACTTTCTTTTATACTACCTTATACATTTCGTTACACATGTGTATTTGTAAATTTAATTGCTTAAACGTTATAATTAAAAGCAAATACAATGAAATTGACTACATTTTTAATGTTCACATTTGTATTTTAAATACAGATTGAACTTTAAACTATATTTCAACGAACATTTAATTTAATTAATAGGGCGTTAATGCGAAATGTTTTCAATTATGACATAGATTTCGGTTTAGATGCGTTTTTCTAAGGCGACATATTACACTTATTAAGAAATACACATAGTGCAGCGATGGTCAAAGTGTTAAAGAAAAAATGCGCATAACAAAGAAAGAAGAAAAGTATTCTTATTTTACAGGATGAAGAAAAGTGCGCATACATGACGTAGCAACTGCATTCTAGACTGCCTGTTAATAGATACAGTAAAATAGTAGTGGACTCTCAAGGTAGATCCATGGGTAACTGGTCAACATGTCAAGCTACCAACGCCGAATGCAGAACTGACTGACTTCGAATCCCACAGCAGCGGTAGGATAATTTACTGTTGGAAAATTAACACCCTATATATCATGATGAAAGCAACGGATAAAATGAAACTAAATGTGCGTATACCAATAGACATAATTAATTCTATGTTTTGGCCAGCTGAACATGTTTCTTCATTGTTTCTTCTCAGCCATTATTCAGCGTTCAATAAACCGTTAAACAGGCGGATATTTCGGTACATTTACAACGTTAAGAGAATGTTTCGATACTAACGTTTAATCCATGTATTTTCAAGGTTAGTGTGCTACTGGGGTTATACGTCAAGCTCTATTATTGATTATTAATCAAATACTATGTAATATCAAGTACTATAATGGCAGTATTTCACTATGGTTCAACTAAATATAGTTAACCGCGATTAATTAAACCAAACAAACATATGAAAAGTAAATTATGAATTAAGTAAAATTTCTCATATCCTAAGAATTTATGAAATGTTAGTGATATTAGTTCAAATAAATAATATTCTTTAAAGATCAGTACTCACATGATGTGATATTAATGCTTAAATTTATGAGAGACGTAAATAAATAATACTTCAGTTACTCAGTGTAAGTGGAGTTTCAACTGTTTTCAAGTTACCTTAATTAAGTTACACATTGCAATGTATCGGGACTTTCTCCTCAAAGGCTCGTAGATAGAAAGCAAACAAGGGGGACCGCGGTACCCTGTTACAAAGAGGGGGCTTACCCTACTTCTAATCATGTGGTCAAACCTACCCGGGAGGCAAGCCTACATTACGCCACAGTAGAGGGAACAAAACAAAATAAAACCGCTATCGGACCTGAAGACAGGGAGGGTACCTACCCATCAGCACCCTGCTTCAGCCACATCGAACACAGAATACACACTAGTCTAGACCACAAAGCATGCATGTAAGAAGCAACGAAAGAAGTGCCCAAACGCAGAAAGTTGGCAAAAAGCAGAAGGCTAAAACACGAAGTAAAGCATCCCCAAAAGGTGGGGAGACGCAGACGAGAACATCCCGCAGGAAAGCAGAACACAAAAGCTATTTTAGTGACCTAACGCAACTAGGACCCTAAAATAGTACAAGGCTCAACACTGCCGCGCACTAGTTAATATTAAACACGAAAATTTGAATGCACTGAACTAATTTGACTACTTCTCTACAGATTGCTGAAACATTGGATCAAATATCAAACTATAACTTCATCTGCAATTACTTCCTCAATAAATTAACACTACGCGGACTGAAATAGCGAACGGTTGGGAACCATTCCTGCAGTACCACAGCGATGGTAATCTAACTTGTCTGTTTTCCTTAATTCCGTGTTTCGGAATAGCGCCAGTGAATATGGGACTAGCTCGTACTTTAGATACTTGTTTACATCTTCATCTGTTTTCATCACACATGATATTCGCATCAACCATTGATTCGTATCGTCTGGGACCACATTTCTATGCACCTTAATATATGTACCTGTGTGCGAAATAGGTTTTACTCGGTCAGATCTCTTCAATTTTAAGTTTCCAAAATCCTTCTTAATATTCTCTCTACACAGGATTTCCCCAAAGTTTCCGCGGAATCGCAGTTTACAGAAGCATCAGTAACAACTCCAGTAGCAACAGAGATTAAATCGTTAGTGTTCACGTCATATGGACTATGATCATTGAACCTATAACAAACTTCTCAAGGTCCTTGTAGTCACGTTGCTGCCGGGATTCTCGGAGATCGACATGTTTTCAAAGGCTTCACACATCCGCAAAGTTCCAGATAGGGAAAGCACCCATTAAACCAATCCGTTATACCTCGTCCTCTCGTAAGTCTTCCAGAGGTTTTAATTCCTCGCATTAGTTGTTGTTCCACAACCATATCACTCCATACACCACATCAGAATTTTTCACTTCTTCTTATCGTGAAATAACCTTGAACGGCGAACTTCTCATATTCTTCTGCAGGGATTTTGGACTCCAAATTTTGCATCTTCTGAACGTACAAATGCGCACATTTCGCATAACTTAGGTGATTTGCAACATATAAATGAGGCAATATGCTCTTTACGCTGTAAAGGTGCAGTTCCCAGTCTCCGGTCCTTTCTGCTCTAATAAACTGACGAATCAAATTCAAATGCCTAACGCACTGTATCCAAAGTGCTGAAGTGCGGCTGTTAGATGATAGGTCGTTGCATGCGTTTTCCAAGATAGATAAAAGTGTCGCGACAGCGTTGGACTTGCAGACGTCATCACAAGAAACTTCATTTTTTATGAACTCTGCATGCAAAGTTTGTTATCTCTTTCATATCGGCTGGGCAAAGTTCCTTTAGATGAGAAAACAGGAGCTGGAGTAAGGCCTCCTGAGTAAGAAAGTGTGCTCTTAAAGCTCGTGCGTATGAGTGTCCAGTCAGCATATGAACTACTGAGGCTTTAGCATATACCTCGCTCTACAGATCAGCCAAGCCACTACCTTCCATGATATATTCTGTCGCTCCCATGAAGGGCATAAGAAGATGAAATTCTTTCAAACGCACAACAATTTCTTTTTCAAATCACTCCCTTCCCATGCAGAAGCAAGTATCTCGACGGCCTTAATATACAACGGTTGACCAACGATCATGAAGCAAGAATGTTATCAGTTCTTGTGACAAATATCAAGAGCAAATTGCATGGCCGTGTACATTGCACTCAGATTTCCAGGGTACAGATTGAAGAAGGGTAGGGCGTCAACTTGTGGATGAACGGTTGTTATCTAATGCGATCTTCATGTATCCATTCCATGACTGAGTGCAGACATGTAACTTCCACTTTCCGGCAGCCCATAAGAGGTCCAAGGAAACAGCTCTTGAAAGTTCTCGATAGGCAGTTGTCCCGGATCCATTATAACTATGTCGGTGAGACCTGAACGTTGAGGCTTGCGGTACCATTTAATATCTACTTTTCCTTTTGCAGCAATCTCTTCAGCTGAAGGGTTCTTCAAAATACGTTATAATGGTGTTTTCGCTATTTCCTCGGGAGGAGTGGTCGACAGGGCGCCTCCCAAGCTGTGGAACGTGCCAAAACCGTTGATTGTTCGAATGTTGAAATCTGCATTATCGAAAATTTGTTGAACAAAGCAACCATGAGTTTTCTTGTTGTCACTATTTTCTTCAATCGTGGAAATTTCGTAACTTTGAAATTCATGGTGTGAAACAGAGAATCCTAAGTTGCGAAGAACGTCGACGAGCTATTTAGAATCAAAGTGCCGAAGAGCCCAGGCACCTACACCAAACAAAATCGGAGGTTGAACTGAACAAGGTCTACATCCACTTAAGATTGCCTTATCAATTACTGCTTGTTTTCTTTTAATGTTGGCTTCAAACTCACTTTTAGATGCGATTATTATGTTCAACAGGGCTTGAAGTGTCACTGGTAATTCTGAAGTATCTGTCGACCACAGATGATCGGTGTCTGGATACATGTCGTATATCATCTCGTATAATTTTTGCTGCTGTCTGAACAATACGCATTCTCTCTTCAGCCTCATCCGATTTCTTCTCAGAATACCACTGATCATAAATTAATTATCTTCTGAGAAGTTTCCTTCAAACTGACAGCAGTTGCTCTTCCTGAAATATTTACGGAATCTATCCTTCGTTTATGT
>JAGDQP010053265.1:0-12525 GCA_022664845.1 Lepisma saccharinum | reverse complement strand
AAATTACGTGTATTTGAAAATAAGGTTTTGAGAAAGATATATGGGCCAAAACGGGACGAGATGACTGGAGAGTGGAGGAGACTGCATAATGAAGAACTCCACGGACTGTACGATTCACCAGATGTTGTAAAAATAATGAAATCGAGACGACTAAGGTGGGCAGGGCATGTAGCTCGGATGGGGGAAAACCGAAGATTATATTCAATCCTGGTTGGAAGGCCCGATGGAAAGAGGCCATTGGGAAGACCGAGACGTCGTTGGGAGGACAATATTAGAAGAGATCTTCGAGAAGTAAGTGTTCGTGATGAAAACTGGCTTAATACTGCCCAGGATAGAATCCAATGGCGAACGTTTGTTACTGCGGCGATGAACTTGCGAGTTCCATAAGCCATAGAGTTAGTTAGTTAGTTAGTTAGTTAGTTAGTTAGTCATTAAATGGAAGAGTGAAATTATCTGTATTCTTCACGTACGTGTCGAAAAATCTTATGGTAGAAAATGACGTTAAACCCATGTATTTATTGTGTAATAATTAAAGAAAGTCAAGCATGAGTCAATTTGACCTAATCTAGCGTTTTGTGTAACTATTTTTAAATGTCATTTTATATTAAAATAAGTTGTTGTCGGTTCTAGTGATCATACGTCTCTTTCCAAACGACCTACACTTTATAATTTCTCAATCAAGGAGCGAAGAGACGTAGACGATTCTGTTTGTTTAGTGGTAAAGACAAGAACTCTGCATACTGACAGATATGTAATCGCTTCATTTGCAAGAATCAGAATACAACAGATACGGTGTGCTTTATATGTGAGAGTGAGAGAGTAAGGTAGTTTGATTCTGGTAGTTTTATATGTGTAAATAAGCAAGAGACTCATAGTACCTTCATTTTTGTGCAGACATGAAAATAGTTACACTGTTATAATTATGATGTATTATTTTTTCTGTATTTTTCATTATTTTGTAGTATCTACATGCAAAAATAAAATACAATAAATAAATACAATACAGTGAATACACTAAGACTCTAAAATACCTTGATTTTTAACAAGTACCTTATTTCATACGAGAAATATACGTGGGTCGAAAATGACTCATCTTGACGTTCCGTGAGATGAAATTATCTTGGCGTTCCGAGGGTTAAGAACCCCCTAAATTATTTGTAATTATAATATAGTATTAAAAATCAATTACAAGTACTTTAAATTTGTTTAAAAGTTGCTTCATTACAAAAAGCCCACTCCGTTGTGCCTGTGCTATGAGCCGATGACTCATATTGGAGCGACTGGCTCTATGCTGGTTGGGAGAGGGGAGGGCGGAAACACTGAGACTTAACAATTTAGCCTGTTACATTTCCATACTTACGTTAAAGAGATCTAGTTGCTACTACAGCAGCCTAAGGGTGCCGATTTCTGTGTAACTTTGGGGGAGGCCATTCAGATATTCTCTGTTGCCAGATAAAGGTCTAAAAAGACACATATGATACAAATCCAATTCAGATTTTGCCAAATATTGTATATTCATTAAAAAAACGCATATAGTTTTATACATATACTCATTATAAAGACTTCCCCAGGCCCAGCTATTACAGAATTAAACTATGTTTGTATCATGTTAAAAGAATCACTAATGCATGTTATGTTCTAACTAATTAGAGTAAAGTTTCTGCTGTTACTAGAAAATATACTTAGGAAATAACAGGGACTGATGTTAGTCTCTGCAGTGGAATTATTCAGCATTTCCAAATGTGGTTCTCTTTCTGTCCGGCTCACCGTTCCGCCGCGCTACTGCTTTATTGGACACATATTGTTTTCCTTCTTTTAATTCTCGATTCTCTATCTCGACAAGCATGGTTCAAGAAGCTTTCGTCTCACCTAAAGTGAGAAAAAAAAGTATATTTTAATAAGTTGAACAAAGTGGAAAAACAAACTTATCACACGTAAAACACGGACCATTTCGAAATCTCTTGAACTTTGATAATAATTTGGATACGTTAGGTAGAATACTAAAGAATTAACTACTACCCGATACACTTGTAAGGTAACAGGCAACGAAAGAGTGACAACTACGTAAATTTATCGCAAAAATGTATTTGAGCAACCCCATACTACTCTCGAAAGAAATGTTTTAGGTAGCCTATTGTGTACAAAAGCACTCTGCGTGGTTTATTGAAGTAATCCACACCGTGTCAGGCGTAAAGAAGTAGAAGGAACAAAGTGAATTGAACAATATTAGAACTGCTTACTTTAAATTCAAATTACGTGAGGAAGGTAAAAGGTACTGAGACATAGCCAAGCTTGTTGGAAAGCCATGCTCTAGCGTTGGATACATCATAAAGAAACATAATAGATAATAATTACTGGGGATTCGTTCTGGTTAACTAAGGAAACTAACTGCCTGGAATGAAACCTACATTCTTCATTCTGTGAACAAAACTCAAAGAATTAATTATTAAGATTTGGCAACTTCACTTGCCTAGGATATGCAAGTTAATGTTACAGATGCGTAGATGCGAACAAAAGAATTGGGATTCTGAAGATGTGTAACCAGAGAAAAAAACACTTATCAGAAGAAAGCAGAAAGATGAAGTTCTAATTTCCCAAATATAAATATGAGTGCATGGAATTTTGGAGAAATGATTCCTTCCCCCCCCCCCCCCCAGGATGAGACTAAGATAAATTTGTACTGTAGTGATGGATATCGGGATGTGTGGCGAAAGAGGAATGAAGCTTACGGAAAGTAGAACATTGCTTCAATTTGTAAAAATGTTGGTGCGTCGGTTATGATTTGGGGTTGTGTAACTACTAATGGAATGGCCAGTATTCATACCCTGGATACACATCTAAATCCCATTTTTTTCAATGAATTTTGGATTGATTGTGATGTAGCACTTTAATTTGCATATCCTAGGCGAGTGAAGTAGCAAAATCTTTAGCACTAATTCTTTGAGTATTCACAGAATGAAGAATGTAAATTTCATTCCGCGCAGTTAGTTTTCTTGGTTGGTGAGAATGGATTCTATTCCGCAATAATTGCTCTGTTTTATGTTTCTTTATAATGTATCCAACGCGAAAGCATGGCTTGCAAACAAGCTTGGCTTTCCTGACGCGGTGTGGATTGCTTCAATACACTACGTAGACTGCTCTTGAACAGAAAAGATACCTAGAACACTTATTTCGAGAGTAGTATTAGGTCGTGCAAATACTTTTTTTTTTTGCGATTCATTTACGTACTACTCACTCTCTCGTTGTCGGTTACATTACAGGTGTATCGAGTGGTAGTTAGTTCTATAGTATTCTATCTAAGGCATCCAAATTACCTTAAAAGGGCAAGAGATTGCGGAACGGTCCCTGTTTTACGTATGATACAGTCTCTTTTTCCTCTTTGTGGAACTTGTACAAAAACTTATCTTACCCGCTGTATATAGTATCCCTATTTATATGTTGTATTAGAAACGCAAAATTACGGTATTAACGGTAAACAATAATTACATCCAAACAGCACTTTGACGGTTATATTTCCTAGTGTAAGTTTACTCCTACTTTTGTGTGAGTTCTTCTTGTCGCTTACTTTTCTTGTATCTTTTTCTTCTCCTCAAATTATGTTTCTATATGGCAAAATGATAACATGTTAGTTTACCTTTATAATGGGATAACAATCAGGTCATTTTTAAAACTTTTGTGGTAAGTGTTTTTAGTAATTTTTAAAAAGCCTTTGAGGCCCCCTTAGTCGCGGGGCCATCGAGCAATCGCTCCAAACGCCCCGCCCTTAATGCGAGCCTGCTTGGCGTCACCGCCCAGTGTATCTAACTGCTTGTTTAATCAAGGAGAAATCGCTTGTAGCATGTTGCCACGAATTGGTTGCTAGGTTCCAGGCAAAACCCAGAAATTTGCCGACTTTCTGTGCTATTTTAAAGCATTAACTGATATAGTTGCAATATGGAATTCTGTTTTCTGTAAGGGAAATGCAGTGTTAATACAGGAAAATAAAGAAATTAGACATATAGAAAAAATGTAACGTAGAGTAAATTCGCCTATGAAGGTGGTGAAAGGGTTTTAAGGCAAAGCTCAAATCCCGGCAAGATACCAAAGATACATTCACTTACTCACTCATTCTATGGTTTACGGAACTCGAAAGTTTATTGCTGCTGTAACAAACAATCGCCATCAGGTTCTATCCATGGCCAGATGAAGATACATTAACAACGTCCATGACACGTCAAATGTTGTTCAAAACTGAAGAGTAGAGGAAATGAAAGGGCGGCAAGTAGAATATGCCAAATTTTGGGGGATTCTAAACGGATTTGTAGCTTAACCATTAGACCTAGGAGGCTGCATTTGATATGAGGTATTTGTAGAGGTTCTGGGTGGGGTTTGATCCTCTCTGTCCTAACCTAGGTCGATTATAGTTGACCAAACCTAAGTTTGATCGATATTTTAATGAAGGTATAATAATTTAATTGATGTAATCGTGGTTTTAAAGCCCCGCCATTATCCACACCTCATTAGCCGTCCACGACATTTGCAAACCCCGGCGTAAAGCTCCCGCTACGTGCCGATATGTGCCGCGCATGTTGATTGCGAAGCTATACAACGCCAGACTATAGATTTAATATTTTATAGAATTCTTAGTTCTTAGGATGGGACTCATAATTTTATTTTGACGGACAATAGTGACGCTTTCATCTTCAACACAGACTGGTATGTCCGCTGACTTGCACGACCTTTTCCTCTTACAACTTTCGTTGTTCGTTAGAAAGTATTTAACTCTTTCACATTTTCATTCTTGGGGTCAGGATCTGCGCATGCGCAAACTTGATTCTTTTTTACATTTTCAAGCTTGTGAATCTACTAGAACATACTTGGTGCTGGTGTTACTTTATTTTGTTTGTGGCGTACTTTTATGTGTGCCGCTTCATTGACTACGCCGCCAGTATAATGGTATCTTTTTTACCTTAACAATTATTTTAGTGTTTCGCATATTCTGATGCTCTAGACAAGATAGAACATGCTCCGACTTTTCCAGGAATTGTTTTGTGCATTTGTTACTTTATTTTTGTTTCAAATTCTTTTGCTTGAATACACAAATTGTCGACTCAGAGCAAGATGTAACATGTTGTCTGACATCTTGTTATACGCACCGCATAACATGTGTTTGCGAAGTGTGCTAGAACTGGTTAGCTATCATTGATGTTGACAAGAAATTCAGTATGTTAAAAGATTTAAATAATCTCTATCATGTAAGCATAGATGTGTTGCACAATATTGCGCAATATTATGCAATACCTACCATTCAATTTAAACTGCCTTTTGCTGCATTCATTTATAACTTTTTCTAGTTCACATTTTGAAAGTTCTTAAAACTCTTGTATATTTATGAAATAAATATATTTGTGTACACTCTACTTTTTAGTTTTCTTTCATGGATTTTTTAAAGAAAAGATTTGGCTTCACCTATGTATGAAAAAATATTTACAATTTTCTTCTCGTTTTATAATAGTTTTACAAGATGTTTTACAATCTCAAGCTTTTTTTGCAGGTTCGCAGCATAAAATGTAGAAATTACATTATTTCCTTTCGCACACTGAAATAAATTAAAACTATACAGAATGGTCCACAAAGAGTAGATACTTTGTGTTTAATTTGAGTTTTATTCAAACAATATATTTGGAAATTTCGTTTTAGAACTTCTACAATTGGTTTACTAGGTCCATTTCCGAAACTATCAAAATATTGACATCATCCATGTTTAATATTATATATTGCAGTCCAGTGACATCCAGGGGAAGTTCACGGACTTAAATTCAAAATAAGCGCCGCCGTATATTTAATTTGTTTTGGTAAAGTGTCCGCTGAATAAATTTTAGTAAGGGTACCTGCACTAATAGCCTTGAAGCATTTTATTTTTAAATTTCGTTACTCCTTATCTGAATCACTTTCATTGATTGGTGTTGGTTCATACACTGTTCTGCTTTCAGCTAGAAAAAGAACGTAGATAATAATATGCTAAATACTTTGAATACACTGAAGTCTTTTTAAGGCACAACGAAATTTTGTATACTGATGAAGATGGTGAACACAACTTTATGATGGAAGTGCTAAAGCATTCTATTTTGGATACTGTATAAGTCCCAAATTAATAACTGTTCTTTGTAGAATAAACTATGCACGTTTGTTGTGCTTTGCCGTGAATGACAACACTATCACTGTACCAGGTACACATGTTAAATATGTTTATCATTTCCCCGTTTTCTACTTCGCCTTCTATCCACTCTAAATCAAATACATACAGGCTTAAGTAATCATTTACATATCTGAAACTAGAAATACTCTTTGATATTGGAAAGGGAGATTTAAATATCCAACTTTGAAATATATTGGTTTAAGGATGAATTATTGCAAATTATTAGACTATGAAATTAATTTCTTCAATATAATCGAAGGCTGAAAAGTGTACGGCAGTTATCATGGTTGATCTCAAAGTAAATTAAATTTTACATGGTATCTTCTCTATATATGAATTTCGATGTTTCCCGATCTGTTTATGGGAATGAATTTGAAAGTTAAAAATATCTTAAATAAAATGTGGAAGATTTTGACTGAACCCTATTCAGAAATTAAGGAAAGAATCCTTAATCGCTTCCCATTTAAGTATCATCTAATGTATTAGTAGGAAAAAGAATACAACCATAAAAATTATATCCATGAAGGTAATCAGAATATCTGACCGTATGACTTACATTTTCATTAAATATATCAGTTCCAGAGAACAGGGTGTGATAATTTTGAAGGTATAGTCGATTAGTATTTCCTAGAGTAAGAGAAGTGGGAGGAAAAAAATGAAAAGCAATTTGTATTTGCAAATTGTTAATACTAGAAACTAGAAATTTAAAGAGATCTTGAAGCTATTTTACATTGAATGCAGTCTTTCCAATAAAACCTATAATGAGACACTTTGGTACATTTCAAAGAAATACATTATCATACGAACAATAATTTGCAGGAATAGAATACTCTTGTTTAAACTCTAGTCAGTGGTAAATTCGCAGTATCCTGAGACATAACAGTGTTTAATTTTAAAGCTAAATCTGCAAAAAATACTTATTCGGCGAACATAAAGAATAGCGTCTTCCAGCTTAAGTTTAAATGTAGAATATTCAGCTGCCATTAAGCAGAATGCATATTTACTTCGACTTAATTTCATACGAAGATTGACTTTATTTGGAAGAAATCGATTTTATCCACAAATATCTGTATGAAATCGTTCATACATATCAATGAATGCGCTACCAGCAATAAGAGATTTTCGTTTATAATAACCAACATTATTTTCATTAAAACTATTAAAATGCCCTCCAGTACCCTTATACTATAAGCCAGTGGTTAAATGAGTTTTGCTGGCGTCTTGAAGATATTAAGTAAAGTTTCTAATACGCCTTTAGAAACTCTTTCACCACCTTCATAGGCTAATTTACTCTACGTTACAGTTTTGTAATTTCTTAATTACTTTATTTTCCCTGTATTAACTCCATTGTTTTCTCCTTCTGTTCAATCCATTAGCAACAGTGTATATCATCAAAATTCTGATATAATACACTAACGACATTAGTGTGATACGAAATATTCACTTCCTCATAACAACATGCAATTGGCAGGATGGTATCTTTAACTTAGGCCCAGATACGATACCTTACCGAATTCTTTCCTGTCTTCTATCCTGGCCTGAGCCTTAGGATATTTAAAGACCATAAATAAAAATTGAAATTCCAAAGAAAAAGATACATGCATATAGAGGATCTATAAGGCTCAAAGAATACATTAGAGCAAGATATAAACCTTCAAATTGCTACACATATTTAAAACGATAAATATATCGAACTTCAATAAGAGCAAGTATACAAAATACATATAATACTTTTAGAATGTTAATAACAAATACGCAAAAATTAAGATAGATAATATACTACTGCCTAAACGCACTTACTAACGTAAATAACGAAACTTTTAATGGAGTTCATTTGTACAGTAAACGATGGAAAATTGCTAAGCGATATATTGAAACAAGAAATTCTTATCAAGGATAGCAAAAATGTCAGCTAGTAGAAATTTTATCGCTCATTCTACAATAATATATAAATTTAGACGCAAATGTTATATGTTTTAATACAGTGGGTATTAAATTGTATTGTTTTTTTTTTAAATTTAAACAACTGTTGTACAGGCTGGGGCAGGTAGAGAATGTTCTGAAGAGTTCGGCCAGGTCTTAGTTTGAAGTTAGCATGAAGACATGTGCTTGGTATGTTTGATAGAAAAGTCTGGGAAGCCCTCAATTGGGATGGGTTGGCGCTGATATCGTTCGCTGGACCTTTCAATTGCTAAGCCAACACTCTACCTGCTGAGCTATGGTTGCTCGATAATTATGTTTGATATATCTCTTGCCCCATTTTTTTTATTAATATTACTTGGAATACTGATTTAATACAAAATAAGGAATAAGGAAAGGATACGGAATTCATAGCTAGGGCACAGAATACGTAACAAAGGCTCCAAAATAGAGAGTGGGCTTCACTTTAAATAATATGGATTTAAGTACAACAAATAACAATTTTCACTAAGCATAAAAATCATTTTGAATAAATAATAGAATTGTTTCTGCAAAGAATTGTATGAAATTTTAAATTTTTAATAATTTGGATGTCTTCCTTTACAGGTCAAAGTTTGACTCTGAAATTAGAAATCATTTGCGATTGTTCACCTAAAGAAGCAACTTCATCTGGAGAAATTCTGAGAGCTGTATTGAATTCTGAAAAATGGTTTTGAGTTACTATACATTTCTGGTGACGTTTATGCTTGGAGTGGCCATTGAAACAGCTTATACGTCGGACCTAGAACAGCCTTCTATCCATATTCACAAAGAAAGGCGGTTTCGTTTACGAGGTAACTGAATTTTAATGTGTATTTTGATGATCACGCATGACATGAATAATTTCTCAAGAACTATGTGTCACTGGCTTATGAAACCATGATTTAAAATATGTTTCAATTTTGTAACAAATAATGTATCAAAATTTTGCTTGATAATCTCCCACCACATTTTGTGTTGTTTCACAAAGTTTAGTGACCATGATTTTAGTTCCTTTGAAGATTTTTTAGCTTAGTTAGACTATTTTCTAGATTATTATTGCTTATTATATATTTTTAAAATATATTTTAATGCCTAAACATTCGGCTGCAGTAAAATGATAACTGGGCTGGAGGTAAACTCTCGAAACACTTAAATATCATGTCAACATTTTCAAGGTAGTAATTTTACATTCGAATCCTTTCATTTAAATTCAAAATAAAACTTGGCGTGAACCAAAGTAACCTAAGTGACATTCTTTTTTAAGTAATAAGGTAGGAGGTAATACTAAGGCCCAGCAGATAATAAAGACCAAACGCTGATTTTCGTATTTACTCTCACTTTCTTTGATAGCGATTAATCCCACCTGGAAGCAGTCCTTAAATGCTATCTAGCAGTAGATATGGAAACCCGCTGAATTTCATTGAATAAATATCACGAAGAACGGTAGTTTTTCAAGTGACGCTAAGAAGCGAGTTTGTTTGCGACACTCACATATATACAGCTGATTTCCGATCTAACGAACTGTAAGTCCGATTTTGATGCTTGAATTTACATTTGAAAGCTTGATACATACTAAGACACAGAAAAGAAAATGGACCGGTAGGACCTCCCTGGGACCCCTAGGTCGGTTTGAAAAAAACAATCAGAATTTCACATTTCTGGTGATAGCACTAACCCCAGACAATATAGGCGCCCAAAAGTTGCAGAATCTAGTCTACATCTCAATACATTTCAAATGGTGTATCACACTTCAATATCGGTGAAGAAGTTAAAAGTTATTACTTTTTTATAGCCCAATGACAGAATTTTAACAAATGATAGAAAAGGGCCTTTGTCATTCTGTCTGTCTTTTTGCTATAGCCCCAAATGGTTGGTAGCAGGGTGTTTCAGGGGTCAATTGCGAGCCTCGTAGAGGCAAATTGATGCTTATTTATTGATAGGATTTGCCGTTTTTGAGATACGGATCCTACCACTGTCCAAAATCGACCTTTTGTATGAAGACTATGAAAAGCATGCACTTTTTTATATGCAGCCTTACAAAATAAGTGATATTAGTACAATAACACCTTTGGGATAAAGGGAAGAGTGACGCAAGAATTCTACTCACAAAAAAGTTAAATCTATTTTGCGAGTGACTTGCATTGTGTCACTCTGGTAGAAGTCAGGATACTAAATCTCTTAATTTTATTAATTGTATTTCAAAGAAAACATTCTTCCAAAGCGACACAAAGAAATTCACTCACAAAATGGATATAACCTCTTTTTTGAGTAGAGTTCTTGCGTCACTCTTCCGTTTACCCCCGAAGGGTTTCTTGTACTGACAGAACTGACGCGAAAATGTTTGGAATTAAGTGTTATTCTGACTTTCTAATTCTTCTCTGAAATTCCGGCCTATTTTTTCAACAATCATAAATAATCCAGATTTTTATGATAATTGCAGCTCGTAGTGTAATGGCTCAATAATACATTTATATCATTGGAATGAGTTTTGACCGAAAGTCGAGTGTGGGATACACCTTATAAATTAGTAATCGTTGCAGGAAATAACGATTGATAAAAAAAACGAAATGAGTCTTATTTCCTGTCGTTATTAAAAACTCAATCAATGTACCTTTTCCTTTATTTTTTAAACAAAAGTTCTCAAAAGCTTCTGATTTTCCCTCAAAATGTACTGCCTTATTAAATGATGATATGCTGGTATCTTACTGTGGTTCTTGCAAAAAAGATTATCAGACAGGCTGCAAGCTTGCAAAAGTAGCATTCATGATCAGTGTGTTGGACTTTCTGATTTTTGCTATGAGCTGTACAAAAATAAATTGGCTTATCGGCCTAAATCCATTTCAGAAAAGTTTACCTCTTCTTCCTTCAAGCTTTTAATTATTTTCCTAACTTTAATTTTTCATTTCAAACTAAAACTTTATTTTTTGTATCTTAACGTTGGTTTAAAGAGTGATTTTTCAAGTCGAATAGATATTTTATGGAATGTTACAAGTTTTTATACTGTTCCACTTTAAGTTGTTAGGTACATTTAAAAAGTCATTTTTCTAGATTTCTTTATGTTAATGAAGGCAGTTTCTTTAAAGCTCAATTTTTAAAGCAAATTTTGTTCCTTCAATTTGTAACTTTTCTCATAATCTACATTTTACAGAGAAAAAAGTTTTTAATCCACATGACAAGGATGTTTTCTTCCGTCATCTGAATTACTCACTATTGAAGTGAATTTCCGGTATATCTTTACTGTGGGCCTTATTACATGATGTTGTAGAAATTAAGACCCACTTAGAAACGTTGTTCAGTTTATTTCTGTGTCAATTACTGTCAGCATTACAATTATGGCATTTGATTAGTTGCATAAAGTCTCCTATCGCTATTAAGTGAATAGCAGGAAATATATTTTCTGAACATGAACCACCTTATAATGAATCTGCAACCAACCACATTGAATTTGAATGTTTACTTAAGACATTTATGCAAATTTAGCTCAGGCCAAATGGATGATGAAGGGAGAATTGATGGATTGAAGAACGCGGGAGGAAACGTAGGAGTTCATAGAAAAGACACGCTCTTTATGTTTAAGCATCACAAAGTCCACGTGGCACAACCCTGCAGTAAACCGAGGATCTCACGTACCACAATGAGCGTTCTAGAGCTGTGTAACCGCGACTCACCTTCTAACGCATGTTTCCCACATGTTCCTCTGAGCAACCTAAAATACTTTATATATTTTACTGTGTTTATGTTTCTTAAGGAATTCCGAAAAAAAAAAATGGTTCAGTTAGTGAAGATGTATCTTAGCAACTCCATAAGCAGAGTACGGATAGGTAATAATCCGAACAAAAACACCAGAGGTGCAAAAAGTGGAGCCAAGTTCTTTAGCCCTAAAAAGGTGTGAAATGGGAGACGGATGAGCCAAATTCCTTGGTGACAGCATGTAACAGGAACAAAGGAACTTGGCGCGAGCTGGCAACAGCCTTAAGGTTGGTGGCGGTGGACGTAGTGGGTTTTAGGATCCCCACCACCCTTATAGCTTGAGGATCATGAACCTTGCCACTTCGCGCCAAGTTCCTTTGTTCCTGTTACATGCTGTCACCAAGGAACTTGGCTCATCCGTCTCCCATTTCACACCTTTTTAGGGCTAAAGAACTTGGCTCCACTTTTTGCACCTCTGGTGTTTTTGTTCGGATTTCACAGCTTTTTGTAGGTGTATAATATATATACTCGCTCCCTCGGCCTCGTTTAGGTCCTCGCCCACCGTAGCTGGCTGCGGCCTTAACTTCGAGTTTTGGGTACTTACGCCCCTTTATCGTAACCACTCTCCAGGACACTGTGCTTCCATGTTGCAGATTTTTTCCCATACCCACCACCCGTGGGAATGAAATATTTATTGAAACATAGGGAAGCTTTGC
>JAGDQP010053264.1:0-13599 GCA_022664845.1 Lepisma saccharinum | reverse complement strand
AAGTCTGTATCTTTGAACGTTCGACATTTTAAAAGATTTACATTCTTATTTACCTTCCAATTTTGAGAATGTATCAAATTTTCCGATGCTAATTCCCAAAGCTCTCACTTCTTTGGGACATCATTGTCCCCGTCATAACAATAGCTTATTCGATTACTCCAATAGTCCCAGGCACTATTTCGTTGACTAACATCAGTTCTTCTTGAATTTATCTTTACACTCAATGATTAATAATTATTACCACACCAAAAATAACAACAAACTGCAGGGCATTAGCCAGTGCCATTCATGCACTCTATGAACCATTTTTCTGGCACTGTTGCTTATCTATACAACAGAAATCATGATTTCGTGATCACGAGAAGCGAGTTTGAATTCTTAGGCGTTCGCTTTATATTTTCATTCAGCATTCATCGGAACATGATACATTGAAAGTTCGTCCCAATTTTATTTCCGTGTTTTCCGCCTTTGCCTCATTTCCAAGAACGTGAATAAGTCTTCAATGTTGGTAGCAATTATTTTAGTGATTAAGAGGAAAGTGATATGCGTAAGGGCCATAAGAGTCTCGTCAAACTCGCTAAAGTGTCACTTGATTTGTTAGTTTTCGTAACAACATGGCTACAAAAAGCTCTCATTCAATTGCAAATAACATGCTTCTACCAACGATTTGCTTATGATTAGTCTTCTACTTACAAGTCTTTTCTGTTTCATAATGTATTGTGTATGTGTGTGTGTGTGTGTTTACAGATTTATTTTTAAGAAAACTAGTATTATATATGTATAAAGGTAGTCGGAATCGTAGCTAATAAAATTGGCTTTAATCGAAATATAACTACAAATACTTAAAGCATCTCAGTTCTATAATTTTCATCTTAAGCTTCAATATTTATATTCACATTTGCACCGCAACCAAAAAAATAGTACAATAGCTAAAAATATAGAAAATTCGATTTTAATCATTTTGTATGTTTTTGCAACAATTTTATAGCGAAAATACTTTTTTCAACAGAAAATTTGTCATTACTATTCCAGCAACAAATACGATTTCGAAAATAAATATTTAAGGAAATAAATTTACAATCATTTCTTATTCTTAGCATTAACTATCCTTCATTGCCTACTAATCTCTTCTGTATTTAAAATAAGAATCGTGCAGTATCACCTATTTGTGTACAAGTTAAATACTACTAGTAGCTTTTGTTTAGCGAACTATTTTCTTTTTGTGAAGATTTATTGCAGCAATAATTTATTTTCCTTTAGAAAATAATATATAACATAGCAGGAAGTGTTAATAAACAAAGGTGTAATTTAAAACATTTTCTAAGTTACAGAGCCACATCTTACGTTTTGATTTATAGGAAATGAGATATCTTGAAAGCCTAATTTTTTATAATAGGTAAGCATGCCCAGTAACAGGTTATAATTATTTTTTTTTTCGATTCTTTGTCCTGGGTTATTTATTATTATCTAGAGCATAGTTTCCCTTCTTGTGGCTTATTGCGTTTAGTTCCTTGTTGGAAGGGATTGTCAAAAAGAAGTTTAAGATTGCTTACTCTGATACAAGTTTCTCTTTTATAGGGTTGCGATTCGTGTTCTTAAAATTAGGAAAAAAATATCTGCGATATAACGATTCTGTTTACATAAGTAAATGAGGAGAAGCAACGAAGTTTGTTGTTCTATTCTGAATTTCCTTGTTGGAGTCAGTTTTTTGTATTGTTCAGAATTATTTCATTTAATGTCAATATGGCCGATCGTGAGCTTTATCCTGTTCATTAAGTTTGGAGTTCGACACCTGGTTTGAAGAGTGATTGTTTATGGGTATTTGTAACGTATTTTAATAACATCATTATGGACTTATACCACAGTTTATAAAATGGTCTTAGTAAAATGAATTTTAAAAAAGAAAACATGTTTATCTTTTGAAGTATAACTGCAGTCTGGTAGTCCATCTGAGTTCACTGATTCTCATCCATAGCTAACCAATCCTAGGTTTTTATAACGATTTTAATGTAGGGATATGCATCATCACTCGTACCTCTTCAGAAATTAACATGCTTGATCTTCCAATTTGCAGAGTTCTAGACAATAGTTAATAGCGTATATGTAGTAGTTTTCTAGTGGAATTGGCATCACAAGAAAATTGCAAATTTAGTTTGGTTAGCGATTTATTTCATGTGAAATTCTATTACAGGAATAGTTTAAAGCTTTTCGTTTACATCATAGCGGAAAATGTATTAAAGTAACCTCAAGGGTTATCGTTATTTGTCAAAAGATACTTTATTTCTTCTCAGTTGCTTTCTGGTGTTTTTCTTAGCATTTGGAACTATTTGATATAAGTATCCAAATCCTACTCATGTTTTCTTAGTAGCAAACATGATCATTGACAGACAAAATTTATGGTTTTATTTTCCATGATTTTGTCTATGGTTTCTATGTACAGAGCAAATCCGTTAAGATTCAATTTTTAAAGTATCATTTGTCTATATCAATTGGCTTATTAACGAAATATTAAACTATTAAAATAAAAATAAACTTTTTATGCTCCCAAAGTGCTCAATAAAACTTGTATTTTTGAATTATAAAATTTTGATATAATTATTTTCATTTCATGAAGTTTCAGTTCTTTCTTTGAGAAAGATTAACTTTCTTAAAACTTAATATAACGATCGACTCGTATATTCTTTCTATCAAGAGATTTTTTCAATTGATATTTTGGTGTACAGTTGAGGTTTGGGATGATATACGATGTAAGATATAAAACTTCGTTCAGTACGTAAAATTTTGTTTTGGTCAAGAATTTGAATGAATGTGTAACTTGTTTCGCTTGAAAATATATAATGCGAAATTCATTTTAGTGATCAGAATTATGTTATTGTTTCTATCAATATACAGAATATGCGAGTTAAAGTAAACACAATGTAACACATAAAATATAGCTTATTCATTGTAATATTACTGGATGAAACTAAGAAACATTTTCATTTCGACTGTTTTAACCAGATAAAAGAGACAAGATCTTTATTTTGTAAAATTTCATATGTTGACTATAAATTAATAATTTGTAAGAAGAGGATATTTTAAAAGCTACCTTTTATAGTAAATTAAAAAAATAGAGTTATCATTCTTGAAATTTCACCGAATCATGAAACATGTCCATTAATATTTTCACATTAGCAACGTTTCCTAGAAATTAATTACAAGTTGCAAAAATAACGGCGTAAAGTTTAGTGTACAACGAACATCAAATTTACAATATTTCTCTTAAGGTCTGTATCTATTAAGCCCTTTAAATATTATTTTCTTTATGTAAAGGCATTAATTATGGTAAAGATTTCTGTGTGTTAATATACTTCCTTTCTTTCTTAATGTAATATTTTCTTTCTCAGTAGCATTTTTCAAATAAAAATCTATTAGTTATCGTGTAAAATTGTATTCAAATTGTGTTTAGAAAAGTGAGGGGCATATGTATATAAATATGTACGATAACAATAAAAAAATAATTTGGAAACGGATTCAAAATTTCCGCAATTTACAATTTACGCAATTTAAAATTGCGTATCACTGAAAGAATAGGATACAAGACTATTGATGTAACTGATGAGAATACTTCGGAAAGATTGAAATTGGGTTCGAACCCGGATCTTTCCTATTATAAGAAAAAATATCTAATACAGCATCCCGTTATTCTGTACTTCAATTTAATCTATTCGGCACATTACCCCACTACACCCACAACGCTATGAGCCTTCAAAATGCTTCTGTATCTACCATTGAAACACCGCGGTCAATATCACGTTCAATTAATCTGTTTAACTTTCTCCTGGAATTCCAACGGCTGAAGTGATACAATGTCATTATGTTGCTTTTTCTAATGTGTGCTCGTTTAATAAGTACTCAGGGCTTGAGTTAAAGTATTTTCTTACAGCCGTATTTTTAACTACAACTGCCGATCCAGTAGCCAACTGATCTGACTCTTTAGAAAAATGTCTCAAGCGTTGCGATTTGAAATCCCGCCTAGAGCATGGATGTTTGTTGACTTTAACAATCATTCCACTCAATCAATCATGACGGGATAAAGAATAAAGCTACAAAAATGATCCATACAAAATAAATAAAGAGTCAGTTTTAAATTTGAACATCTTCGTTGAAAATTGATTTCATTAAATTTCATTGTTCTCTTTATTTAACATGTGCAAGGCACAACTTACTACAAGTACAACAATTTAAAATGGGAGTTTGTGAAGGAAATCAATAAAAAACCGTAGCATAAACTTCACAATGAATTTTTCATGTTACGTGAAACGTAAAGAAATAAACGTGTTAGATCACTAATATGAAACTATCAACTAAATTTGTTTTTATTTTGTGTCGAGTAATATATAGTTCAATTGCACAAATTATCAGTATAGAAAAACATCTGTCGTATTTAAATTTCAGCTATTCCTTGCGTCAGTTTGAGTAACATCACATTTCTCTCATCTGCTGCTGAGTACCAGTGGAAAGGTCTTTCAATATTTGAGGTAGTCTAACCTGTAGAAGCTTTGAATAAAGTGCCCACTACAAAAAGGTTATATTAAGAAATGTGAAAAGTGGTTGGAGAACAGAATAAGGAATGAGGAAACTAGCGCTATTTCTGGAAAGAATAGGTGGAAACTCTGCATACGATGATATTACATCAGCTGTATTTTTTAAAATATTTACTCTCTGGCTTACGGAACTCGCAAGTTCATCGTCGTAGTAACAACCGTTTGCCAATGGGATATATCCTGGGTAAGATCAAGTCAGTTTTCATCACAAACACCTGCTTCTCGAAGATCCCTTCTAATATTGTCTTCTGAACGGTCTCTTTCCCTCCGGATTTCCAATCAAGATGGAATATATTCTCCTAATTTTTCTCCTATCCAAGCTACATGACCTGCCGATCTCATTTGCCATGATTTCATTATTCTTACAACATCGGATGAGTCGTACAGTTCGTCAAGTTGCATTCTCCTCCGTTCTCCAGTCATCTAGTCCCATTTCTGCGCGTATATCTTTCTCAAAACCTTAATTTCAATCACTCGTATTTTTTTAAAATTATCACAGAAAAATTGACAGCCGCCGCGACCGGGACTCGAGCCCGGATCTCCCAGTTGCCGGCTAGGTATGCTACCAATTTCACCACCACGGAACAGACAATTTTCTGTACATAACCGTTCTGTATATATTTCATTTTCAATTTCCTTGATATTACTCGCGAGGTTAGGAGCTTCTGAACTGAATAGAACCATTCGTTGCCCGATACTAAGCGACTTTTTATTTGTTCCGTGACCTTATTTCTGCTTGTTACGTATGTTCTCCAGTACTTAAATTTGTTTACTGTCTCTATGACCGCATCCCTAATTCTTATGTTTCCATTTCCTTCATTCCCTGTGTTTCGGCTTGTTATCATGTAATTTGATTCATATATGTTTCCCTGTAGACCTATCTCATCGTACGTGTCTACTAAGACATCGGTTTTAATTTGTATTGCCTCTATATATTTCCCCTATTAAATCTACATCGTCCACGTATGCCAACAGCTGATTCAAGCCATTCAATATTAGTCTCTTTTTTTGTCTTCTTTGATTTTTAATATCGCATATTCTAAAGCAACGTTAAACGCTAATGGCGACAAGGTATCATATTGTTTCAATCCGCTGCGAATCTCGAAACTATCTGACATATTATTACCTACCCTTACTCTGTCTGCTAATATAAAAAAATATATATATTTGGCAAAAATATACTTTAAAGTGCAACAAGTCAATGACCCGGGATATAGATTGTTCGTAGAATCGCTATTTATCTTATTGCTACTTATAACAAAGTTGTTTATGAAGAGGACAGTCGTATGTATTTACCACTTTCAGTTTTCCAATGTAATTGTCTATTTTCGACTCTGGGAGTGATTTAACAAAAACGAACAGATTTCTCGTAGGTTTATGATCAATAGATCTTTCCAAATAAAAAATACGCTGTTCATGTGTAAAGAATACTCAAGCTTAAGTTACATATTTTACGGCAGAAAAGAATTTCTGTTAGGCACTGATTTAAATAATACTTAGTTCTATTTTTCGGGGGTTCAACACAAGTTTACACGATAAGTAAGACACTATTGCACTAAATATCACTCGGGATTTTGAAACGACATGATTCCTATAAAGAGAAATATGGCTGACAAACAACTATGAACACATATTTTTGAAGAGGTACACATGGGCGAAATAAGTCCGTACCTTGATAAAATGAATTATACATATTTTTCAGAATGTAAAGAAACTATTTCCACGCCTATATCTATAACTTGTAGTTAGAAGGGGTGCAAGGTCTTTGCGGCAAAGTGTCATAAGTGTGTTGTAGGTATGAAGTGTACACGAAATATTTGTAATTAGGCCAAAAGGAATGATAATTCTGCGTAGCAATCAAACTGTTGGTGGCAGGGATTACAAATTCCGTTAAATACTTCCCTGACTAAATACAATGCAAATAGTAAATGCATGGCATGTGCAAGATAACGTCAATTATTGCGGAGTATATTTATGGGATATGTAACTTATTGTAGTTAGAACATCAAAATACATTTTACTTCTCTAATATGGTATGCAAGTTGTAAAAGTTAAATTCAAGAACCTAATGGAGTGTTTTAATCATTTAAATCCTTACATCTTTAGTGCCTTCCCAGGTAGTGAGGATGGCGAAATTGAAAACTTCTTTTCTTTCATGTAAAGTCTAAATGTCCATCTTTAGGTTATTTTCCCTCCAAAAGTACATAAGCTAGAAGGCGAAGAGATGACGAGGAGACATATGGCGGATCACATGATTAGTACAGAAAGAATGGAATATCAGATATCAAGTCGTGCTGTCGGTAGAACGGAATTTAAAATTAGTCAACTATTTTAGTTATGTGAAATAATTTTATTTGTACATATCATACATCTCATGAAGATAAAGACAATTTTAAAGCAAAATTCGTAAAGTTTGTCTTCTACACTTCAGTAGTTGTTGCCAACATTTAAGGCAGTGCTTCCAGCTGTTTATCCTTCTGGAAGGATATTCATCTCGACGCAGTGGTGTTACATGGCATATATCTTATTATTATATTACTGTTCACAAGTTCAGCAAACCTATTCAGAATCTCAGTAAATCGTAATATTATCCAGCTAAAGGTACAGAGAAAGAAATTCTTACTCTCGGTTTTACAATCGATTGCTAAGCTTCTAGCCATAGCTAAGTTGAGGCCAAGTCATATTATGCCTTCAGAACGCAAAATATGACCTGGGTTCAATTTAGCGCTGGCTAGAAGCTTAGCAATCGATTGTAAAACTGGGGGTTAATCATCTTCCAACACTATAAGCCAGTACATGAACGGTGCTACATGAGAACATAATAATAAAGCAATATCTCAAAACGATTCAGTTTAATGCTTTCTTCCAATTAAAACTTCACTAACATCACAAAATAAATACGTATACAGAGGTTTGAAACGATCATGTTAGGTCGATGTGTTTTTCCAAGAGTTACGTTTAACTCCAGTAGAGACCACTACCATCTTCTGAACTGTAAGTGCTGCCACGCTGTGTAAACTTTGGTAGTTACTTGGAAAGAACAAATAGGTATATTGTATACTTCCAGTATTGCCACCTAAGTTATATATGCAAGTAGAAACTTCCTTCCTACCCAAAGCATTGCGACATCCACAGTTCCTATCTATCTTCCATTTCATGATTTACTCCCCTGAGTAAGAAAGGTTTCAGCTCTTCACCTCCCACAGTGAGTGTTTTCCCCTTCTTTTGGATTAACAAATCTTCGGAGAAAGGACATTTCCGGTAGTATTTTTTTATTGCAATAAAAAATTCTTCTATTAAAGCAGACTACGGAAAACATTTTCTTTTCTTTCTGTGATGATTTTATCAAGAGTTATAAAGACTTGCTTCAAAAGAGTCTCAGCCTTGAGCTTAATCGGGCAGCGCAATGTTACGACGGTAATCAGTCTTCCGACTGCTTGTCATTGACATACAAATGGTATTTGATTTGTTAGTATTGTTAAAAAGAGATCTTAAAAATGAATCGAAAGAAATAGTATAAGTGGTGGATATCGTTTCTGTATGCCTTAACACGTCATTTAGTTCGTTTTATTCATTTAAAATTGATTTTTACTTTTAATACTTTTTAAGATATTGATATAGTTTGCTAGCTTCAACTCCAATTTATATCAGCTCTTTTTTTTCATTTTCATGATTAAATCTTAATATATCTTCTAATAATGCTCTTTAGAACTCTTGTATTTAAAAAGAATTACCTCTTTTTTTTCTGTAAAAAATGTGGGTTTTTACATTCGACAATCGTGTACTTTTTTAATGAATGCTAGTGAAGTATTTTTCAAAAACCTAAAAGCACATGAATTAATAGTGTTCGTTATTGCTATCTGTTAACAATTTAACGCACTTGTAGCCCGTGAATATATTGAATAGTTTTAATATGTCATTGTATAATATAATAATAAAAGCATGTAAGAAACAAAAACATAAATTCAAACTTTCACATTGAAGTTACTCTTGCGTTTCGTGAAGTAAAATAAAACACGGCCATTGGTAGGATTCGAACAGCCTTAGGTGAAAGTATAAAAAATTAATAGTTGCATGCGCTAACCAACTGAGCTAAATTGACAAGACGTAAGCAGTTGCACGAACTAGCGATAAGAAGAGCATTGCAAATTAAGACTACTCCCTGTCCATATTTCGAGCAATTTCTGTTATTAAAAACATGTTTTGGTGTTTCAACTTATTGAAGTGTGTTTTGCAGATTTGTACATTAATTATTCGTTAAGTGATGATGTGAATGTTCTATCTCTTTCTCGTTTTTTCGTCTTCAAACTTCTGAATAAGGAACGTAACATAGGGAGGAGCATATAGCTTCGGAAATAGTACGGACTGATTACGTAAACCAATCAGAGGATGATTTTCGTTGTATGACGTAGGAGATTAAATCCTCAGTATTTCATGCTATATTTCTACGTAACGGAAAACCGTAGCGCTGAAATTTGAAAAACATCATATGTTATTTAATCCGATGTACACAAACAAATTGTAAAATATATAAGGACGGGGAAAACGGAAATGTCCATTGTATAAAGAAGAAAACAGCAAGATAAACTGACACACTAGGGGAGGGGGGTGATTGTGTTATATGGTAGAGTAATGGATTTATATGCGGATAATAAATACATTCTTATTTATTTCCATTTGAAGTCACTACCAATATCCAGGTAGGTGTTTACAGGGCTACGACGGGGACTACTAGCTGTCGGGTCACCCTTTCTTATAGGATTATTTTATTTTAAAAAGGAACTATGAGAAAATTTGCAGACTGATAACACTGAAAAAAGAAAATAAATTTTCGGCGGATATCTTAATATCCAACACGCGTTCTAAGACAGCCCAAGCATGCTGATTTCAAATATGAAAACCGTTTATCTCTATCACCCAACGTTTTTGAGATATAGGTGTATCATCATGTATAAATCTTTAATATTGTATCAAGGCAAAAAACTCACAAACTGGAGTTTCATTAGAACACTAATTGCTACCTGCAGTACATAAACATGGCTTTACCTAAATAAATATTATAAATACGCATCATGTAACTTAAATATATTGTAACAATCTTTTAAATTTATAATACACATAAGATATACAAATATACACATATAATATAGATATAAAATACATACATGCACGTTTTTAGTTTACGGTTTGAATTTCTTAGCTTTAGACTTGCGCTTGCGCTGAGCATTTGGCATGTCCCGCTGAAGTGTCCAGCAGTAGTCAGCTAGCATCGCTGCACTCCATCGACCCTGGTAGCGTGACTCCATCACCGAGATGTCCTGATGGAATCGTTCTCCATATTCATCGCTGACTGAGCCCAGGTTCTCGGGGAAAAAGTCAATGTGTGGGTCGAGGAGATGAATTTTGAGAGACATGTTGCAACCAAGCTGTTTATACGCACTAATACACTTCTGCACAACATTGACATAGTCATAGGATTTATAATTTCCAAGGAAATTTGCTACGACTGTCTTGAATGCCACCCATGCATCTATTTCAGTATCACTTAGCAAGTCTTGGAAGTTGCTGTCAGCCATGATCTTCCTAATTTGTGGGCCTATGAACACACCTTCTTTTATTTTCGCATAACGTAACTCCTAAAACTTGCTGCACAGGTACTGAAAAGCATCCGGTGTCTAGTACCTTCACGAAATTTTTCATGAGCCATAGTTTTATGTGGAGCGGTGGCATGATAACCTTGTCACGGGAACTGTACTGACAAGGGAACCTTATGAACCAAGTTCCAGGAATTTTCAACGGACTGGTTCCAAAAGAGAGGTTCAGGGTAGGACGTCAGAATGTGAGATTATTTTTTTTCGGAGCAGGAGTCTCAGAGGGAGAAGAACGGGTTAAGGGTGAACTGGTGCTTCGGTCCAATAAAACTGTACCCGTCCGTTTTCTTTTGTCAGTTTCTCATAAACGAAAGCAGAGAATGAATTCTAACTTACCATGATTATAGGTAATGCTGTTCTACACTAGAAGCGACTAGTGTGAAGCACCGTCAGTGTTGCCAGCTGTATACATTCGCAGTGTTGCAAGAAAGCCCGAAAATATCGTTGAAGGTAGGGACTATAACGATGAAGTCAACGTCATTTACTGACGAAGTATAGTTTATTCTAGTGCCGTGTACTACTTCGCCAATACTATTTTGATTTCAGTAGTATTAAGCGAAATCACCAGGAATCCTGAAATAGTAATCAGAAAATTCGAGTTAAGTGCAATTTATATGCAGACTGTCAATGAGTAGATGGTTCAGACAAAACGTGTTGTTACAATGAGTGCATCTCATGAATGAAAAAGCACTGCGCTGATCTGATGAACAAACTTAAGAACCAACAGTGTCACAGCAGTACTGCATCGGTGTCCTGAATTGTTCCGGTTCTTCGTCCAGATATCCTAACTTGTACCAGGCCTACTTGATCATGCTTCGAAACATTGGGGACGAAAACTGATAATAAGTGAAGGAGACGAATGAAGTTGACCCGTTGCCAGATGTTGAACTCTTCGGTCGCAATAATGGTATCAGTCGTGAACTTAACAAATGCTTTATACGGGTCGAAGAAATATACACTAAATGGCCGAATAAGTCCTGTGCATCCTGGTAGAATCAAATGCCATTCAAATTCACTACTGCTTTCTGGAATTGTTGATTTGATTAACACTTCATCCGTATTGGCTAACCACGAATCAAGAAGTAGAAGCATGGGTTCTTCGTATAAAGTAGACACACTTGGTCAGAATACATTGGTAAGCGTTATCTTCTGATCTTCTTTTTTATGTTAGCAGAGCCAGAAGCATAAAACATAATATTGTATGGATTAGCTGGTTTGCTTTAAGGTAATTCACGGCTGGATTCACAAAGCATATACATCGGCGAATGTAGATCTCCGTCCATTGAGATTACAGGTATTAACATGTATGAGTGCGTCGTTGCCGTTGCCGTTGCAGTTGCATATACTCGTTTAATGCTCATTGGTCGAAGTGCTCGTCCGGAATGCATTTCTTTCTCGAAACGACTTTGATCTGTGTTCAGGATCTGTTTGGGAACCAAATGTCGTTCGATCAACAAGGATTTCATTTTTCTGACGAATTCATTTGATTTCCGCTGTATATCCTCCTCTTTTGAGGCGCAGGTCTTTGATACTTTTTGAGTAATTGATCGCGAGACGATCCTTTTCGCTTTATTAAACTTGTAAATCTATAAATCTGATGCAATTCAGTTTATCATCTGTATCAACCTGGCGTTTGATTTGCAATTCCCACTGTCTGATTGTTCAGTCGTGAATTATGGCATTGCGTGCAGATATTTCTTTGAAGTGCTCAAACACTCTTGTGTTTATAGTACTCATCGTCACGCGCGACGTAATCTTTTCTCGCGATCGTTCATAGTTCTGCAGCACGCCAATCGATTTGATCTTTGAAAACTTGGATCGAACAGATGCCAGAGACCTTCTCTAATCGAACTGTGCTTGTCCAATACTGGAATGCCCGTTCTTTGTATTCTTCTTACAGTTCGCTGACTGCTTTCTTCTTTCTTTCCGGTGACGGAATATATGATGAGCTACTGCCTTGAGATGACGGTGTTTCTTCTTCATCCGACACTTCCGGCACATGTTGCGTTGATATGGCTTGCGATGTCATGTCGATATCCTCATCACCATATTCACGATCAGTTGAGTCAACATTCAAGTCTGAAGCGTCCTCATATGTCAGAGATTCATACCGCTCAACGATCACTCTTTCATCCAATAAGTCGACGCATATCTGGTAGAACATTTCCCGATCTGCAATGGATGGTGCGTCATCAGATGTGCCAAATTTCTGAACCAGCAGGCGAATGACCACTTTCGGAATCATGCTGAAACGACAAATAAAAGAAAACATTAGAATCCCTATAAAAATGAACAACAGGTTTATCAGCACTCCACAAGAATTGTAATATTTCATCCCATAAATATTTCTATAGATATAGCAAAGGAAATGTGAAAGCAAGAAAGTAGGAAAGAACTTCGTCTTAGCGTACGTGTCCACTGAAAAGGGAAAAAGAGAGAAGAGAGGAGAGCAAGTGCCTATAACAATGGACTCAACAGCATTTGATGACCAATTCTCATATATTTTCAACTAATATCTTGATTTCATTTGCAATTCGCATCATTACTGTTTTGTGTTATTTTGCTTTTTTTGTGCTTATTACAATAGTATTGGCGAAGTAGTACACAGCACTAGAATAAACTATACTTCGTCAGTAAATGACGTTGACTTCATCGTTATAGTCCCCACCTTCACCGATAGTTTCGGATTTTCAATATTCCGGCAACACTGCGAATGTCTACAGCTGGCAGCACTGACGGTGCTTCACAATAATCGCTTCTAGTGTAGAACAGCATTACCTATAACCATGGTAAGCTACAATTCATTCTGTGCTTTCGTTTATGAGAAACTGACAAAAGAAAACGGGTACAGTTTTACTTTACCGAAGCACCAGTTCACCCTTAACCCGTTCTTCTGCCTCTGAGACTCCTGCTCCGAAAAAAAAAATCTCACATTCTGACTTCCTACCCTGAACCTCTCTTTTCGAATCAGTCCGGCGTAAATTCCCGAAACTTGATTCGTAAGGTTCCCTTGTGCGGCTGTAGAGATAGTTTCTTTCGTTCAAGGACTCTACGCATTGTTCTCGACATCTACTCATAGATCGTCTGTTTTGAAGACTAGCCTTGAACAAAACAAGCGCCTTTAGTAAAATGTATGTCAGAAACCCTCTGGTCTGCCAGAGCTGATACATGCAAACTTTTATTGCTTGCTTTTCAAGACATACGAGGCAATTAACTCGTTTGGAGAGACAATGTCGTCTCAAGAAAAAAAAACATGAAAGTGTTCTTCCATCTTTTCTTGAATTACATATTTGGAAGGTTTGATAAAATTAAGAGAATCTTTAAGGAGAAAGCTATCGATAAGTTGAAAACAACGAAAGCAA
>JAGDQP010053263.1:0-13599 GCA_022664845.1 Lepisma saccharinum | reverse complement strand
AAGTTGGGTCGATGGGGCCCACATGATTTGACTCTGGGCCAGAAGGCAACGCGAGCAGGCACCTGTGTTTCCTTGCTGTCTCGTCTGAGGAAGGAGCCATTTCTGGACAGGGTGTTGACATGTGATGAGAAGTGGGTCCTGTGCGAAGCTCCACGGCCCCGTTATCATTGGTTAGCATTCCATGAACCGGTTCCAAAACAGCCGAAACCAGCACTGCACCAGAAGAAGGTCCTCCTGTGTGTTTGGTGGACTGCTCGCGGCATCGTGAACTGCCACCAACTGATCAGAGCATTAATGCAACTGTGTACTGTCAGCACTTGAGCCTTCTTCTAGAAAAACTCAAAACTCTGGAGCCAGCACTTCTGAATCGCAAAGGGGTCCTCCTGTTACAGGACAACACTAAGACCCACGTGGCTAGGATGACCCGAGACGCCATTCTACGCCTTGGATGGGAAACACTATTATGTTTACTTGTGTTTACTCATCCTTAATTAAGTCCGCCAAGAAGTTACATCGCCTAACTTCTAGGTACCGTGCCGACAGCTCGTAGACTTCCCGTGATGTCCATCGCCATTGCTATCGTTTAAACCTCTCGCATACGCCGTCAGCTCGGTCTACAAATGTTCCCCCGACCGTCTTGTTTAGACCGACTATCTGGTCTCGTATCAATACCGAAGAATACAAGGTAATATTTTAATTGTTTTTATTTTGAATTTTATATGTGGCCTTTAGGCATCATGGCTCAAGTTGAGATAGGGTACAAGCAAGGAGTCGGTCAAGGTCTAAGCTAAGAGTAAAATCTCGGCACTTGCCTAGTGTGACTTTCTTTCTCTTTGACGCTGTCTAAGCTGATCATGTAAATTGAAAATTGGTTCCACACGATTCCGAAAGCTCAGAAAAATGTTATATTTCCAAGATTGTGATCATAGATGAATTATAAAGTAAGTGTTTGGACTATACCATTACCCGCACACGCGATATAATTTTATTGGTTCACTTAATTCGTCTTTAGTCTAATTCGCCTTTTTGGGTCAACGGCTAATATTGGTTCAATCCAGAGAGAGGAAGATGCCCAAGACCCTTGAAGGTGCCATTACGTCACTAAGCTAGAAAAAACGGAAAACGGATAATCCTAGTCAGTTGGATCCTGAGATACCCATGATTTTCCCTCAGCTACGCCAAGCAAAATGCCATGATATCTTCAAAACTAAGCACTGGTCGATATTCTTCCCATATCCTCTCCTGTACCACAACCCAGCCTTGTCCAAAGGTGTTTAACGGCCATAAATCAGTTCGGTTCATAGTCAGTTGGGGTTTCACACTGGTTGCCGGCCATTAAATGATGTCCAAGGGGTACATATTCAACTATCCTGGAAACAACATAAATAAATAAACAACAATAACAAAACAAACAACTTACTTAAAATAAAGCAACATAAATGACTATCACTTTGTACTAATACCATTGTTTCCACAACTGAAGCTGTAAAGATTTTGTTATGCGACAAAGAAAAGAGAAGAATAAATTTAATCATCCCAATCGCGGAAACAGGACCCAGGTTTGAAACCGGGAACTGGGCTATAAGAAAATCCCCGACTCCTCTCACTCTTAAGCTTTTCTTTTTCTTATTTTAAGTTCAAAGAATTCTTCATATGAAAAAGGTCCTGATGACTCCGTGCTTCGATGTAGCGTCAGAGATCGAGACAGGGAAACATTACAGGGGATGTCCCCCCCAGCTCCATGGAGAACACTTTTAGTTCGAAATTGTCCTTCAGACACAGGAAAAGGAGCTTATGCAAAGACTGTAAAGAGGTGTGGGTGGTATAACGGTCTTTAAATAAATAATAATAAAAACATATCCTGTATACATCAGGGAAATTTCCCACAATTTCAGAATAGCCATAGAGTTTTATGCAGAAATATAAAATTGTAAATAGTGTTTCAAAAAATACTAGTGTAGTTCTGTTATTTTGCGAACTTATTTTTCAAGCTACTTCGTCACTTTTGGACTAGTTGGTAAGCACTCAGACAAATTATACTTATTAACTCTCAGTATTACAGTTTTCATAATTATATGCAATGTAGTTGTGTGAAAATAATAATGTTCAGTTATGTCGGTCAATGAAATATTAACAAAATCAAGGAATTTCATAAATCTTTATCCTTAGGCACTTTGTATTAAGTGGATGTTCTTATGAACACTAGTTGCATTTCTTGTTGAAAGCTTTCAATCATAGTGATATTCAATTCACTACTAGTGAAGTGATACTATTATTAGCAATTATATATTAAATAGTATAAAATTTTATTTCTTGGAATTGCATGTAATAAGTTACTGCTAAAATAATATAATTATTACAACAGTATAATTATATATACAATATACGTGATATCGTTAACACGATACCGTATGTGATACCGTTAATACCAGATGCCAGCAATAGCGTTCTATTTCCTCCGTGTCCTTTTTTGCACCCGGATTGCCCAGGTTTTGCTTTTAAAATTTTCAAGCTGGAAAGTGAATAACTGGAAAGTTAGGATTTCTAGCGCGAAAAATTTAAGAGGGAAGCCTGGATAACCCGGGTGAAAAAAAGGACAAAGAGGAAATAGAACGCTTTTGCTGGCATCTGGTATTAACGGTATCACATACAGAACCACGTTAATTGTATTTAGTGGTACGAATAATCTTGAATATAATATATTTTATAAGCAATAAATTATCCCATTATAGTTCCATCTTTGTCCTAAAAGGATCCCGGGGCGGAAATGTTTAGGTCCCATGGATGTAAACGGGACCAAACAGGACGTCCCACGTACGTCCCGTTATCCTGTCAGGAGATCCGTCAGATATCCCTGCGACGTCATTTTGCTATGTGGGATACCAGAATTTTCACAGATAAATTAATCCAAACTCGAAACAGATAATAGAGCACTCTTAAATGTTTACATTAAAATATTATTTGCATTCTTCACCAAAACAAAGACGAACCAATCAAATTCTCCAATCACAACCCCGAAAAAAATGGCTGAGAAAAAGAGTCGGTGAACCCAATTCAGTAACTATCCAAACAAGAGAGACATAAGGAAAACTACAGCCACCGAGTGCTTTTACTACACTCAGTGACCAAAAATTAGTTAGCACTTATCAGTGCAAAGTGAATGATATTAAAAAATCATAATTTTTAAAAGTTTCACGATTATATTATTTACTGGCAAAGTCTGGCGGGCTGAGCTTCAGCACAAGTGCCACCTTAAGGAGAGTGGAGTGGAGTGACACCGAGTTGCAATATCTGATTACCTTTCAAGGTAATAATAATAATAATAATAATAATACATACAAAAACAGTTCAATAGATCTAGGGTCATGGCACTAAATATCGAACACTTAAGGTCAGTCATTTGAATATTTATTAGTTATTTTTTATCAGTAGCAAACAGACCTTTCTCTTATTAGTACAATCTTAACGGAATATCTAGTGGTTGAAATATACTCGTTCTAACTGTTAAAATGAACATTTTAGAAGTCCTAGAGTCTTTTAAATTGCACAGCTTTGTTTCTTCAAATATCGAACGGGCTGCGCTAAATATCGATCACTGAGGTTTTATTTTCGAACAGAACAGTTCATTTTAAAACAACTTAACTTTAAAAGTTTATACACTTTCAGTATCATCTTGAGCACATTTAACTATTCTAAAATAAAAGCCAGCAGATCAAATACAAGAACAAAATGCATATTAAAATGTCCTAACCAATAAAATGTCAGTTTCTAATTTCATGATCTCTGCCAAGAGTGAGCCGAACATGTTTTAGACTTTTTTATTTCCTTTCTTTTTCTTCACTTGATTTTTTAGTTCTTCCCTGTATTCCTTGGAAGATATTGCATAGGTTTTCCGTAACATAAACTGATGAGGTTTCTCTGGTGCTGTAGGAAGTTTGAGAAAGTTTCTGAATGAATCCTCACTACTAGTTGAGGAAGGTGAGCTTGCCAATTCCGAAGCTACTTCTTCCTCACGCAAGAGTTTCGGCTTGTGAATTTTTACCTCACTTTCTGAAACGACAGCACCTGGAAGATCCTTCTTGGGTGATGGTGCGTACACCTCTAAGCGTTAGTTATTCCATAAGAAATCACAACTGTCAATGTCCTCATCATTTCCATCTTCCGAGCTACTGTCAGTCATCTTGTCGTTTGGATCAGGCAATACCATTTCAGCTGTTGCACTGTAGCGGGTTTTAACACTTTTCCAATAAGCGTACAGATCTGGATCACCACTATTCTGCTCCTCACCATCACAGTTTAATTTGTCACTGAACTTATCAAGAACATGAGGTGGCAGGAAGTCTTCAAGATCATCAAGCACGAATTTTAACTTCTGATGAGAGGTAGGGATTGCGTCTTGAGGAGATAAAGTGGTGCTTTGATCACTCTCCGACGGTAGTCTTTCCACTGAGATTTTTAGTATGTCTGCAACACACTTGCTGTAGTCCACGGCGTTAGGATCTAATGGATAAAGACCTCACTTACGGAATGCACTTCTCAAAATATCAGGTTTAATGGCGTCGTCCCAAACTTTCTTCAACAGGGGTGCAAAATTTACCTTCGTCACTGATGCACCAAGAGTTCGGATTTTCTCGTCCTGAAGAGTATTATCCCATGCTCGCTTTAAGGGTGAAAATACACAAACATCTGCTGGTTGCAGAAGATGAGTGGCATTTGGAAACAGATAATACAGCAGTATTCCATGATAGTGACAATATTCACTGACTTCAAGGGATAGATGACTGCGATGCCCATCAAGGAAGAGAATAACGGGAAGTGCGACTTTTTCTGCTTCTATCCATGACGTGAATTCCTGAAGGTATTTCAAAAAAGCTGGCGCCCTCATCCAGCCACTTTCTGTTTTTTCGTAGATCCACGACTCGGGAACACTATCCTTGATTGGTTGCTGAAGCCTTATATTGGGGTAAACGATCATTGTTGGGTCGCAACGTCCGTCGGCACAGAAGTTGCCGAGCACTGTTATTCCTTCTTTCTCCTGAGACGTAGCCGTTATTTGAAGCTGTTCCCCTCTGATTCCCAGGTACTTTCCTGAAACCTTGTGAAACAGGAAGTTCGTCTCGTCCGCGTTGAAGATTTTGCTTGGATCTTTCATAATTGATCCTATGCCCTGAGAATCAAGGTAGCTCGATAGCCCAGAAAACCAGCCGCGTATTCTTTCTTCAGAAACCGCAGCCCTACCCTTGCTAATGGTTTCAGCCTTCTTCTGAGAGAGTTGAGGATGTCGTCTCATGAAACTCCTGAACCAAGATTTTCCAGGTCTTCCGTGCTTGAAAGGTGTACTTCTTCCTGAAGCCAGCACAATTTGTTGAACTGTATCAAGCAAATTACTCTTCTTCAACGGAAACCCTCTCTTTGCCATATTCATCCATCACCCATTCAGAAATTCCATCTTCTTCTTGGGGACTCTGGAACGGCTTCCGGCCAAGAGAAGACCCAATCCTTTGACGCCCAGATAATTTATCACTTAACGTTGTTAAAGGTACCTGGTATGTTTTCGATGCCTGCCTTTGGGACATCATACCTGATTTTACCTTCTGAATAGCTTCGATCAAAGCAGATAACGAATACTGGCATCGTTTCAATTTCCTGGCAGGTTTCGCCTTGGTATAAGGGACCCCTTCCTTGTTCGGGTGCTTAATTTTGCCCATTGTCAAGCTCTGAGCAGTGGTTAAGGAAACACAACAAAAACTGTAAACTTAGGCCTAATTTTATTACGATTAACTTTTACTAGCTTATTCACTGCAGAGAAGGACGACCTCTAAACAGCGACATACTGGAATAATTCGGTCAGCGCGACATAAGGCACTGACTTTTCAAAATATTAAGAAAAAGGAAAATGTAAATATGACCCATTTCTGATACGATTTTGAACCTCTGGCCTATTTAATAAAACTTACAAATTTACAAGCGTATTTTACAAGTTCCAATTTCTATGAAACGGAAAGGCAAATAATATTGAAAAAGCACCACTAGGGAGAGGTGCACTTAGTCTATATTATAATTGTCATCTACATTCACGGTTTCATGAAAAATACATAGGCCTATGGAGTACTTAATAGATTTTACAACTCATAGGCCTACTCTGGTATTACTACACTAGTTTCTTTTATGACATAGGTGCTAAGTGGACGCCTTATAAGCCATGATCATAGAAACGCAGTCTTCGATTCAAAGGGAAACACTAACTTATTTAAATTAAACTTTAAATCACAAATACCCCCTTCAATTACATTGTGTTCGATAAAAAAAGCACACCCTTCCTTAAATGAACCTCTTTTATCGAACGGCATTTCGATATTATGAACTGGGTTTCAAATATCGAACACTATTTTCTTTTCGCGTTAAATATAAAAATATGTAAAAAATAGCATCATATCGAACAAATAAACACGTATTTATGTTAACAAAGGCTATTATTCAAAGGATACATTATAATTATACAATCACACAGGAGAAAACTGGCTCGGAACTGCTGCAATGCTCCTTACGAGAAAAACAACGATATCTCCAATTTCCTGCCAAAGTCACAGACTATATTTTTTCCCCGCGTACGCTGACATCGAAATGTGTCGACCTATCGATTTTCATGAAGCGAAATTAACAAGGGTGCGTTCAGAAACTTCAGATAATACGCAACGCTTTCAGTATTCTTATGTTTTTGCAAAATATGCGAAGTGTTCGATATTTAGAGGCCGTTCGATATTTAGTGCCATTACCCTACTCAGAAAAATTGCTGATGAGTCACATAAATAATTATTTAAATTTTGGTTGCTGCTCTGTTTATCTAAACTTTGGTAGGTGTTCAGGATTTTATTTCCTTGCCCTTTCTATGTGTTTACGTGCTTCATAATATCTGGCGCTTTCTGACCAAAAAACGAGGCTTCTCAGACGCCCTTTAGTGGGAATTTTTCTTGTGAGTTGGCAGCCCTGTTTAAGAGGCCAATAGTCTCGTAAGCCTAGGCATCAACGTAAGGAGCGTGTTAGATTAGATTAGAACCACCCTTCTGTAGGGTATATCCTTATATTCAGCGCGAACTTGCAGTCACCAAATTGTCAACAACATTCTGCGAAGACGTGCAGGTCAAATCTTGTTGCAATGTAAGTTAACTACCAAGAAAAGAAAAAAAATGTAAGTTACAAAACAGCTGAATAGATGTCCTATAAATAATTACTCAAGAATATAACAATGTTTGTAAGAAGTTCTCTTAAAAAATCCTGTAAGTGTGATTATTTTTTATATTTCTGATTAATTTTCACGAACATGTTACGTTAAAAACACAACGATATTTTACGGTATTTGTAACCAACAATCCTATATACGCTTATGGACAAAAACTGCGCATATGTATTTATTTTTATGAAGTGAGAACGTTGTGCAGAATACCCGACGCCACTGGAAGTTTCCGCAGTGTTTTTACGGAAGAGAAAGCAATGTCAAGTATAAAGCACGGAAATTTGCGAATTCAGGTTAGTGTACAAGGGTGTTTGCAATGACACAGTAGAGCTGTGCTTGTAGATGTTGGAAACTTACCAGTGGTAAACTGCATAGCATCTGAATTTAAACCTAAGACGAAACATGTGAACGCAAGTATATTCATCTTCTACTTCTCTGTCTTGCTTCCATTCTAATATTTCGGTTGTTATTTAGAATCGACACCGGCATAAATTGGCCTCACTTAAAGTTTATTTATGCGATTTTTGAAGGATATTGAAGCATATTAATGCGCTCTCTACAAGAGCCAGCCAGAACTTTAAGGCTTTTTGTGTAAAAAAATGATATAAAACGAGCATGGACAAAATAAATTTGTATACATAGTATACAAGGGTCTATAATATAAAAAATTCTTGTGAAGAATTTCCCTTCCAAACTATCCTCTGGTTTTCGAGATCAGCTGAGTCATCTAAAATAAACACGATTCCTTTGAACAATAATCTTTTATTTTTGTTTTTTGTAATTTGAAATATTATTTTGTATAAATACCATGTGTTATTTAGATAATCAGGTTTTTGACCACATGTAAATATGCACTTTCAAAATTAAGCGATACAAATTTTATGGAAAATGTACAAGATACGAATTAATGCAGAGTATCACAGAACATGTCACAAAGATGTCTTCGTTCAATTAGAAAGAGTTTGCTACATGGAAGCAAAATAATCTTTATTGTTGTGGTTTATCGTAGCCTTCCAGGTTGGACGCCATATTCTGTTCTTCTTCTGGGCTGCGCGCTAACCTGATCTATCGCCGTTCGAACGCGTCATGCCCGTGATTGAAAAATGTCCTCTCCCGGCAGCGATCTCCCTCCTTGCCAAGTTAAACTTGATGAACTGTGGCATCGGGTCCAAGATGCAAGGCATGGCATATTCCAGGAGGATTTCCAATGCTCTTCAGCATTGCTGTATATAAGTTAGATAAATACTTTAAAACAGTTAGATTCGTGAACGGCATTCTAACAAGGAAGAGAACTTATGTTGTCGATTGTTATAGTGTTCGGTTTTTATTTTATGTAGCTTATGATGAGTTTTGTTCCATATGTTTTCAAATAAATTTTTGAAGTAATATGGCAATGTAATTTATGGAATATATGCGACTGATACAAGAAGAATATTGGTGGAAGTTGAATTATAAGTTCCGAGATGTAGTAGTAATCATGGTATCAGCCGACCTAGAGCCTTACGACTGGGAATTAGATAGTGGTATAAGATCGAACGTTTTAAGTTCGGTTTAAGTAGTTTAGAATAACTTCATAGAGAAAGAAGAGATATTTATTTGCTTTTAAAATTTTATTTTTGATTGTATACTTGAATCATTTTGAAGAAGTATTAGTATACTTATAAAGTGTCATTCTATTATCGTGCCTATAGTAAGTTTAATTCGAACGCGGTCTTTTTAATTCACGATACGAAGTTCAATTGATGAGACTTCAGCATACTATATATATATAGTTTCAGTCATTAAAGTTCATCACATGGTTTAAGAAATTGCTAGCAATTTGAGGCTAACTTAGATACACTACATAACAAATGTTTTCTTAAGTCTCTGGGCGCTTGTCTTTGCGAAAAAGAGAATGAACCATGTTAGGGTTATCGATATTTATCGATATATATATATATAAAACTACAGCATTTTGCTTGAGAAACGTTCTTTTTTATCTAGAAATACATTTTAAACAACGCAAGACCGAAAGGTCTAATAGATAATATGATAATTGTATATGATTGGTATTTCGTAGTTGTTTAATGACACATGTTAACACATACAGGTCTTTTGTCTGTATGTGTTAACATGTGTATTTTCAGATTTCCCTTTTGAGAACATTTATATTTACATATATCACATTCGAAAGGTCTTTCGTCTGTATGTGTTAACATGTGTGTTTTCATATTACTCTTTGCATTAAATTTATAATTACATATTTCACATTGGAAAGGCTTTTCGTTTGTATGTGTTAACATGTGTGTTTTCAGATGATGTTTCCGAGTACATTTATATTGACATATTTCACACTGGAAAGGTCTTTCGTCTGTATGTGTTAACATGTGTATTTTCAGATTACCCTTTACAGTACATGTATATTTACATATTTCACATTGGAAAGGTCTTTCGTCTGTATGTGTTAACATGTGTGTTTTCAGATTACCCTTTACAGTAAATTTATATTTACATATTTCACATTGGAAAGGTCTTTCGTCTGTATGTATTAACGTGTGTATTTTCAAATTACCCTTTACAGTACATTTATATTTACATATTTCACATTGGAAAGCTCTTTTGTCTGTATGTGTTAACATGTGTGTTTTCAGAATTCTTTTGCGAGAAAACTTATGTCCACATATTTCACATTCGAAAATATTATCTCCTGTATGGACTTGGATATGTCTTCTGAAGCTATTTTTTTCGATAGATTTATACCCGCATATTTCACATTGGAAATGTCTCGAGACTGAATTTGCTCGTCCGTGTTCTTTCACCTGAAATTAGAATAAAAGTTACTTGAATACATTTTCCATTATTGGCCTTTTAACGATATTTGAAAAACAAGTAATTATATTTTAACGGATCGTTAGTGCTATGCTTTATTCTCAACTCTGGAACGTTCGCGTGATGCTAATGTGAACTTGCGTAGACATTTTTATTTGCAACACAGGAAAAAAGCATAGGTATACATTTGGACCCGTTCTCGCTCAACCTCGACGTCGCGATGGGACTTCAACCCCAACCTCGCTCAACCTTGACTTTGCGACGGGACTTCGAGCTCGCTCACCCTCGACCTAGCGATCTCACTTCGACCTCGGTAAACCTCGTACTCGCGATGAGACTTCGACCTTGCCCATTCTGGACTTCGCGACGGTACCTCGACCTAACCACACGATCTCAGTTCGACCTCAACCACGAACTCGTGATTTGACATCGACCGCGAACTTGCGATCTCAGTTTGACATCGACTTCGCTCTATCTTGAACTCGCAATGGGACAACGACTTCGACCTCGCTCAATCTTGGACTCGCGATGGGACTTCGACCTCGAGACAGGACTTTGACCTCGGGATCTCAGTTCGACCTCGACTTCACTTGATGTTGAACTCGCAATGGGACATCGACTTCGACCTCGCTCAATCCTGGATTCGCGATGGGTCATCGACCTCGAAATCGCGACGGGACTTTGACTTCGCAATCTCACCTTGACCTCGACCTCGCTCAACTTCAAACTCGCGATCTGATTTCGACCTCGGCCTCGCTCAACTTTAACCTCGCGATCGAATTTCAACCTTGAGCTCGCTACAATGAAATGAACACCTAATGTTTAAGACATGTCTATGGAATATTTCGGTTAGGTGAATAACGAACAAATAAGTTCCGAGCGCGGTGGCTAAACGGTATAGCGCTCACCTTTAGTGCTGGGGTTCGATCCCGGCGCTTGCCATGTCTGCTCTGTGGATGACAAATCCTTTCTGGGTGGGTTTTCTCTGGCTGCTCTCGTTTCTTCCCACTTTTTTCATTCCACCAATTCTTCCGATCATCAATCCGTATTGATCCAAAGTCGCCTAAAAGCCTTACAAATTAAATTCAACAAACAAATAAGTATTCGGTTTATTTCAAAATAAATAAATTCTTAATTGAAATGAGTACATTAGTAATACAATGATTATTTGAGATAGTGCATTATCTTGGATTTCGTTGTTGCTCATTTTAAAGTGAAGTTACGTATCTTCGTAAGAAAAATGATGTTTATATTATGTATGCTATGTCCGAATTTAGGTGTGTGAGTGGGATTTCCCTGTAAGGATTAAGCACTCCCGCTCGTCAATGTTTGGCATCGCTGCTTCGGATAACATTTTTCCGTTGAATCTTATAGTCAAAATGAAGTTTGGAAATTGGAACTATCCTTGTTTGTTTGTACAAACTTGTTTCTTAAGCTACAACTGTTTATGAAACCGAAGGAAAGTTTCACTTCTCTCGCAGGTATTCTTTTTTTTTAAGAATACGAAACAAAGCACTTGATTCTAATTTAAAAAGATGAAGCACAAGGCACTTTAGTGATAGTATACAGGAAATTAAATATGCAGAAAATTATTTTTAATATTCTTGATATCATAAGATTTACAGTGCTGCTACGATTTCCGAGCTCCAGAAGTTCTGCAGCTGATAGCATTAGGATCCTCTCCACCTTCGGTAGCATTAAAATTATTAGATTCTTGTCTTTTGAAATAATTCTATTCATCTGAAAAAAACATCATTAAGACAAACTGGGGGGACTCAGAGGGAAAGAAGAAAATAGTCTCTATGCACCACGATGGCGTGCATCCAAATGAGTAATATGATCTAGTTTCACTTAGAAGTAAATGAATGTTTAAACGCAAAACAATTTAAGGAGGGATCACGAGTTAATGTCTCCAATTGACCATTACGTGTCACGACACGAGAGAGACATGAACTGCCATATTTTAAAGATAAAATTAACTTTTAAGGCATAATTTAATGTGGTAAATATTAGTTCTGAATGTGATTTGACTTGAATAGATAAGCTTCTGGTTTATAGTTAGATTTATTTTCTAATAAGCTGTAGCTCATTGATTCATTGTAGCCAGAGTTGTATTAGGGATAGCCAAAAAATCCAGATTCGGAAAAATCGAGAATCCGGATTTAGAATCAGGACTTGAAATCCGAGTTTGGAATCAGGATTTGAAATGCAAATCAGGATCAGCAAATGTCAAGCAAATGCCTAGACGTGGTAGTTACTATGGATTCCTATGTTAAAATTACAGGCATATAACTCCCGAACTCATTGCTGGCTGACGTTTGGAATCAATATGAATTCTAATTAGGACTGGCTCTTTCAGGATATGTGTCTCATTTAGCTATTGCGGATTCAAAGAAAGCGAAGTGTTACTTACCAGAATTTCGCTCCCAAGATTGGTGAGATTTGTTATTTCTATCTGGAAGTTCATTATGCTCAAAATCACAAACTGGTCATGTGACTAATATCTTCGTTTCTTTAGGTTTCTATGTACCAAGAATTACAACCAACAACAAGCGAATTATCAGTAAAAAGGTTTCAGAAAGTTGAAAGGAACAATTGAGAAACACTTCTATCCTGATGAGAGCAATTTTAGTTACAGTGAGAGCTGTATTCTTACAATCTAACTTAAATTGAAAACGTGTGGATCGGAGTTTTAAGGTTTTGGAGTTAAATCAAGAAGTTTTGATATAGCATTGGATCATTGCGATGAATATTCTGAATCACAGTTTACTGCTGGGATGAGACTTCTTGGCGAAGTATAAAATGAACACAGGATTTAAGGCGATATAGCGTAAGGGAGCTAAATATATGCAACGAAATTGAAATATTTCCTGAATGAACTAAAGTCATCTATGTTTTCAGAATAGACTTGACGCTGAAAGGAGAAGGTGAAAATTGCAGTGTATATGTTTGTTAACTGTGTCCTAGAATACGAAGATCGAATGCCAAGAAGAATAACACCTGCAGATAAAAAGAACATAAATAGCTGCTCTAAATCTACCAAGCATTACGTATAAGAAATTAAGATGTCATGTTAACCAGCATTTGATATCAACTTCTTTGAGTTAGGAGGATTGTTCTCACCGACCTTGTATTTCACCGTTTTTATATCACTCCAAAGACAGGGAGTGTCTAACAATTGCATCAACAATGTCTCCTAAATGAATTGGGTTCTTGCCAAAATTTGTATGCGCACATATTTTGACATTCTAATCATAAAACAGGGAAAACTCATAACATTCTCTGAACATGAGAATGTTTGCTTGTTAGTATCCGTGTCACTATACGGATTCAACCTAAATCTAACTTCTACCATTGAGAGTCTCTCGTATCTATAAGTCAAGCAACGTGTAGTTACTAGTGTCATTTGACTGTCTGTGACAGTAATTCGTGGGATTGAGTGTAAATTAGCGCCAGATATTCATATGTTGCTTACCGTAAACAATGCTGTTCAAAAGTTTCCAGCCAATTTATCTTAAAATACTGGCAAATGACACTTAATACTTTACACACAAACA